>JANRMJ010000001.1:141398009-141420807 GCA_025584955.1 Alethe diademata | reverse complement strand
CTGAAGATAAGTGGGTGGGACATTCAGACTTAAAAACAGTCAAGGCTGTAATTGTTCACCAGCCATACCCAAAAATGAAAGGTAAACACTCACACTCCTTCACTTACGCTTATTCCTGGAGAAATGCAGAGTAAAAATATGCAAAAAATAACTTTTGATTTTCAACTTTAATTTTCAATTTTAAAATCTTCTAAGACTGGTTATTTTTCTAAATTTAAGTGTTTATTTTCATTGACATTAAATGGAACAGAGTATGGGCTTTTTTTACTATTGTTTCTTTTATTTCGTCAGACAAAACTGTTCCCTAATGTTTAACCTTACTTGAATGTGAATTTTCATGTGTGAGTTTCAGTTAGACATAATTTTTTTTTATTCCATTTTCTAGGCATACGTTTTTTGTACAAGCTTTGCATATCTAATCTCAGGATTCAATCTACTGAATAGAATAAACAAAATATGCAGTAAACACAGTTTTTTGATCAGGGTTTTTTTTTGTTTGTGAAGATAAAAGTGGGTTTTTTCACTTCCTACTGGGTTAGGCTACACTGTGTTCCCCCATGACAATTAAACCACCTGACCATGACAGGTCCTGGTGAATGATGGTGCTGTGGGAGAGGAAGGTCCTGCCTTTACTGACCAATGTGCATTTATGGCAAATTTGCCAAAGGGAAATGCACAGAGATGACCTGTCTCAGATGGAAATTGCCCCTGACTCCTCTTGGCCTTGCCAGGCATTCTTGACTGATAACCAAACCTAACATCGCAAATTCAGTGCATTTATTTAATTGGGAAATATTGTGAAGGTGTTTGCAAACAGCGTTTGATACCTGAGATCTCAGCTGCCATAAGGCCTTAAAATTGATTCTGTCTTTATCCAGAGACTACACCTAATCCCAACACTTGGCTAAGATAAATGGAAAGTAATAACAAATCTCAGAAAAGCGATTCAAAGGCTGCTGGATTATTTTTTTATTATTATTATTATTTTTTTGCATTTAAGGAGTTTCTGGTTGATTTGTTTTTCATCAGGCCACTCAGGACCTCAAGTAATTAAGAAATAAGCAGCCACTAATGTTTCAATTCTGTTGAGCTCCCTCAGAGCTGTGGTTTCCTGCCTCAATAAGTAGCTACACTCTTAAATACAGGAAAATGTCAGTCTCAAAATATGTCCTTGCTGTTTTCCCATGGTTTTAACAGAAAAACATTTACAGTTTCAGACAACACTGATGCAGATGATCAAATGATTTTAACTGTTGCTGTTTCCACAGCTCCATGTTTTTTAATAGCAGTAGTGGGGGTTTTTCCCAAAATGCTCCAGCTCTGAACAGCAATAAAAGTGAGATCTGTTTACCAACACAAAGCATTTAATTTCTTCATGGTGTCATGAACATAAACCAAACGCAGAACATTACACAACTGGTGACACTTAAATGTAAGTCAATTATCCAGGTTTGATGTATAATACACATAGCATCTGTACATGCTACAGCATGGGATCGAGAAGTACTTGAATAATTAAGTTAATGGGAAAGTACTGGGTAATTAAAGGGTACTGAGAAGAACAAATGGAATTTGTTTCACGAGAGAGTTTATAGGTTTGTGAAACAGGAAGGATGACATCCTATACTACGCTCTGGTCTACCTCTCAGCACACAAGTAGATGGTTGAGGAGAACTTTCTTGTCCTGGTATTTCATACTGGAATTTCTTTCAAGTTTTTTTATGGATTTTATTATGATTTTATACAACACAGGCATTGACCCTGGTTTATACAGAACCAAGATCAAAAAGAGACACAAAACCTGTTTGGGATGGAAGAAAAATGCCCTGAAGTTCATTAAAGAGTGGCAGAATGTAGATGGAAAATAAATTTTCTGGAAACTAGTAGTTCCTGCTGCACTTATGGCCATAAAACTATGAGCATTTATGTTTCTTCTGATATAACCATTAGTGAAGTAGTTTATAATGATGCTATAAAAATGTACAAATATGCTTGGCAAAGTATAAGAACATGTGGTCTTCTTGTAAAGAAGACTTTGTCCCCTGTGAAGCCAAAATCCAACCTGTTAATTGAAGTGTTAAACATAGCTGACCTTGGCAGACTTCCCTCCACCCTGTCTTAAACTGCTTTACAAACATCAAGGCAAAATTTACCTGTGGTCAGGTATACCATGACATCCTACTTATGTCCTGATGGCACTTCCTGGGTGATAGGGCATCTTTGTTAATTCTTGCAGTTTAACAAGGAGGAACTGTACAAAAAGGTGATGCGACTTGCTTATATTTTAGTCAGGAGAATAAATGGAGGGTTTAGGGTTGTCCAGGGGTTATATTAATAAATAAATCAAAAAGCAATAGTCATCATTCCAAAGTCTTCTAGGAAAGTGGTGAACAGTTAACAAGAAAAAAGGAAAGTTCACTTTAGCTCTCCTTCCCCTCTCGCCCCCCCTTCTTTTTTTTCTGTAGCATATAATAAGACAGATCTTTACACTAATAGAGTTTTGTAATTTCTCCTTCTATCTTTCTAATAATCCTAGGATGAATTTCACTTGGTCTTGATTGAGTCCATTTAAGCACTTTACTGCTAGCTCCATATTAATCTGATCTCTTGAGATGCTCAAAAAGTGACTGTCTGCTAAGGACACTATGTCATGCTTTAATGAGAAAAGAAATTAAGTATATCACGGTTTTGTCAAGAATCTTTGTTATTTGACTTACAACCTTGCTCCAATTTAGATTACTTTAGATAAAGAAACCTGCTTTCACATTAGCCAATGCCATAGCCTTGCTCAAATATGTGGTTACTTTTCCTTCTATGCTAACACAAATTCAACTAAAATAAATATGCAATTATTCACTCATCTAAAGAGAATGGCTATCATTTATTTAACAGAATAGAAAAATATACATGCAGGGCTAATCAAACATGGTGCTATGATTTGGGGTACTCTTTCTCCTTTACTGAAATATCTCAAGTTTCCATGAAATTTTGTCTAACGAAATATGTACTAAAATATAAATACACAATATTCTGTACAGCACCATTTAGATATAAAAAGTAATAAAGGTAGGGGCACTTGCAATCTGTGTCCACTCACATTGACAGAAAAACTGTCAGCTTGTTTACCTCTTCCTTTACAAGGCTAATTTTATTCAGCATTACCTTCTTTGACCACAAACCCGCAGAGAAAACTAATCGTCAAAGAGCAGAGATTATTTAAAACAAGATACTACTAAAGCGTCAAAAATTAAAAGTTTATAAGTGTTCACAACTATGCATTAATGGAGTTTTAATTAACCAGAGTCAGCTTCAGCAGAATTAAGTGGAAAATGTCAGAAAATTTTTTCTTGCATATTTATTAAAAAAATTTAAAAACGCTGACAGACCACTAAAACTAAAAACCCAGGCCTCAAAAACAAACTCACAGAAAACATGATGAGGTGCTACAATGATTTCACTTATCTGAGGTCAAATCTCTCAGGACAAGTTGCTGAAGTCTCTACAGAGAGAGCCAAGAACACCTTTGATTCACACTACATAGATGCCACTGTATACACTACATAACCTGCAGAGTTTTGCTCAGTCACAGCTTGTTTCCATGTCCTCTGGAAACAGGAATGACTTTAAAGGACTCTGGGATGACTTTAAAAATCTTTTGTAAATTAAATATTCTTAATTCATACTCTTATCTGCCACCAATGCCAATTGCCATGAAACACTCTATGTCCCTCCTCTTGTTAACACCTGTTAAACATTATTACATTCAGCAATCGTGAACCTTCATCCAAGGTGTTTATTGGAAATTATCCCTAGACTGTGCTAAACCCTGAGTGCTGGCTGGGAATTGTCTGGGACACTTGTTATTGAGGCAAGTCAAACTGTGCAAAGGGCTGATCTACCAATACCCACACCTGTCTTATTGCCAAGGAAGATTTTTGGTCCTTCCCTAAGCAGAGATGTAGCCTTGTCCTTTACAGACCTTCTTTGGAAGTGGGCTAGTAGCTGTACCCAAAATGAGAGAATATTCTGATAAAGACACTTCCTACAAAGGAACACGCAGACACAAATTTATATTTATGAGTTGGACATGACTGCAGTTTCAGGGAAAATGTACCAAAAACACAAGACAGAAAATTTACTAATTGACTGATAGCACATCTTCTTTACTGTCAGTCTGTTTGAATGTCAGTAGGGTAAAGACACTGAACAGTATCATTTGAATTTCAATCCTACTTGTTACTGAGCTTCAGCTGTTCCTGAATATCTGACAGATGGACATGACAAATGATTCATTCACTACCATTGTGTCCCTCAAAGATACCCAGAAGGTTAAGAACCACTTTGTTCATTCTCATGATACTCATCTGAACAATAATTTCAAGAATTCAGAGAGTGAATCAGTAGTATTTATTACCGCTTTGTAGGAATCTAGAAAACAACAGACTCATTTGTAGTTGAGAGAAGATCTCTTTCTTTTCTCTGACAACCCTGATGGATGCTGGTACTTTCAAAACCTTCTCTTTCATTTAATATATAAGAAGGTCTAAAAGTTTTAAAATCTTGTCCTTTGCTTTCCACTGTTCACTAGGCATTCCCTGATCTAGTAGATCACAGGCTATTACTTTTCATCATATTATTCTCTTTCTCTGTGAAATGGTGCCATGGAGAACTGTCTTTGATGACATTAATGATGATACCATTAAAAATCTACCTCAAAAGCAAACTGAGCACTGACTAAACAAATAGGCATCAAATGAAGATAAAATAAAGGTTTTGAACCATGTCCAATTCACAATATCAAGCTAACTGTATTCCAAACAAATGTCAGATTCAAAGATAATTGCTCACAATCTACCCTGAGTAGGCCAAATCCCAGTCAATTCCTGACCAATAGATGATAGATGGCTAACTTCCCTAAATCCCCTTCTCTCCCTTTTTGCTAACATGCATGTCAAGAGCTTGACCTCAAGGATCATTTCGGATTCCTTTAAACTCAGGTTACTCTATGATTTTGTATCATATGGCATGGAATATCATAGAATCACAGAAACATAGAATGACTTGTGTTGGAAACGACATTAAAGATCAAATAAATCCAGCACCCTTGCTGTGAGCAGGGCACCTTCCATTAAATCAGCTTGCTCAGAACCCCATCCCACCTGGCCTTGAACACTTCCTGGCATGGGGCAGAAAAACTTCTTTGGACAAACAGTTCCAGTGCCTCACCACCCTCACAGGAAAAAAATTCTTCATAATATCTAGTCTAAATCTACTTTCCTTCATCTTGAAGCCACCCCCCTTGTTCTGGCACTCCAGACCCTTGCAAAAAAAGTCTCCATCTTTCTTGTAGGCTCCCTCCAGGTACTGGAAAACCAAAATGGGGTCACCCAAAGCTCCTTCTTTTTGAGGCTGAACACAAATTCCAACAAAAATCTCTCAGTCTTTCCCCATAGGAGAGGTGCTTCATCCCTCTGGATCATCTTGGTGGCTTCCTCTGGACTAGTTCCAGCAGATCCTTCCTGTGCTGAGACCCAGAGCTGGCCACAATGCTCCGGATGGGGTCTCACCAGACTGGAGCAGAGGGACAGAATCACCTCCCTCAACATCTTTATTAGTACAGATTTGTTCTCTCCCAACATCGTGTCAATCCAGTGTGGGACAAGTGAGAAACACAGCACTTAATGTCATGTGAACAGGGTTCAGCAATAGCAAAAACACAGGTGTTTTACTAGTGCTTTTTTTGGTCATAAGTGTAAAACACAGCTCTGGAACAGCTGCTGTTCCAGTGAGACCCAGGCCAAGGACACCTGAAAGGCCAAGATCTCATCTGAATATCTCTTTTATTCAGTATGCATCATGCAAAATTAAATAAATATGAAATACAGTGAAATAAATTTTCTGATTGAAAATTTTATTTCATTGAAATAAAACTCTTATGTGATCTCCTAGATCTCTCTATCTTTTGAAAGGGCTATAACCAGTCTCTGAACAAGAAAACTTGCACTGCAGCAGCACAGTTAAATTACTGTGGAAATTGTGTGAAAGTTAAGTTAGTAAGTCAATCTACAAAGAAACCTTAAGACAGCAATAACAAAAACTAAAACAGCCATGCCTCAAAATGTGTCTGCCTCTACCAAATTCAATTTTTGCTAAAGTAGTTTCAAATAAGATTGTACTGCTTGGTGTGACACCATCTGTTGCATTTCCCTTGCTTATGCATTACTAAAGAAAGATTAAGTGGCAACTTTGCATAATTTAAAATAAAACGCTCAGATGGGAAAACAACCTCTCAATTACAGTCATGAAAAGGGTCAGGTGGGCTCTGACTCATCCCATAGACCAGTGCACAGCTGACTTCATATTTGGGAAGACACTTAACCTTTAATATAACCAGTGTTTGCACAGGCTCCAATGCTGCTGGAAAAGAGTTTTTCAATCTTCAGCAGCTCATTAGTTGAAGTACTGGATTTTTCTATGGTTTTTTTTGAGCTTTCTGTTTTTCATGGAAAAAAGAAGAACAATGGGAGGTTAAGTGTATTTTCAAGAAATAACAGAATTTTCTTCACAGTATTTGGGAATATTATTTTCCCCCTTACTTTTAGTGTTTTAAATGCCAAATCAAAGTAGAAAAAAAAATCTGCTTCCTTCTCCTGCTATTCTGACTGAATTTTTTGTCCCAATTATTTATGAATTTCAGATGATGGTAATTCTCATGACCTAGATTTTTAACAGCCTTTGTTGAAAGTTGGTTCATGGAACGTAAAGCTTTAGAGCTGCTTAGAAGAGGGAACAGGGAGAGACTGATAAACAAGATTCCTCTTTCCAAGGGTATATAATCCACATTTATGTTGGTTCAGGAAACTTAGAAAGAGAGGATTTGGGGGCCAGATGACAGGAGACAGGTGGACATTGGATTGCAAACCCTAAAATTTCTTTTGTTTTTTGTCATGAGCTGAAATATTGCCACTTGAAGAAGTAAGAGCACAGGGTACTTCTGCTGATATGTCTCTTAACTTGGCTAAAGATAAGGAAATTATTCTGTTTTCAAGGAAAGAGCAGTTATATTCTCTAAGCACAACTCTCCATCTGTGCTTGTTCTTCCGTGCAAAAAGCTCAGAGTACAAAAAGAGTTTAACCCCCAGAGCTGCAGTCATGAGCACAACACAGGCAGGTGGGTTAGGAAGCAAGTTTGTTGAGACAAGGAGCACCAGGTTGCTGCCAAAATTATAGATACTAGTGACACATAACTTGAAAATTTGCCCTCGGTACTGTGCAACATGAAAATAAATCACGAGAAATCGGCCTCCTCAAATCAGATAATGTATCTTCCAGGACTCCTTGAGCACCAGCTGCATCTTGCAGAGGAATATTTATCTCAATTAACACAAGTGCACCCTGAAGAAGCGTCGCAGGGCTCTGCCATCAATCTGGAGAGTGCAGCAGCAGCTGAATGCTCCAGCACGCAGTGATGAGGCAAGAAAAACAGGAGGCTACCCCACACACTGCACAACTGCAGCTCCCCTGAATCCTTGATTGAAGTCCTTACAGCCCCTTTGGGACTCCAGAACTGATTGCAGAATTTATGAAAATTCAGGTACTGAAGCCAGACGTTCAGGCTGACATCATGCAGGGGCTGGAACCTTCCCACAGAAATCAAGCTGCAGAGGTGAGGTATCAAGCTCCAGCCCTGCTTCTGGGGCTCTCATTAGCAGCCAGGCATTTTCATGTTTATTTATTTATTCTTTTTGAGCTTCTAGTGGACGTATCACCAGGGAGAAATCTGCTGACATCAGGGACTTAAGAGAAAATTTATTTTGAAAAACAAGTTTTTAAAAAGCTATTTTGTTTTAATGAGCAGTCCCAAATACCCAGAGCTTCTGTCTGACTGTGGAGATCAGAGCTTTCCCAAGGTATCCTAACCATGGAGGTGTTGATTCTCATCCCAAGAGAACAAACATAGTTTGAATGTTTAATTTCAAGATACATTTTCAGCAGTGTCTTCTTCTCTGAGTCAAATTGGCTCATAGAGAGGGAAGTGAGGATGATATCTCTTCATTATTATATAATTACATATACATACATATATATAGGTGTGTGTACAGACACACACATGTAGTGCACCTCTACTCCATGAGCCATGAATGTGGTGCATCCAGCCCTGGGGCTCCCAGAGAATGAGAAGCACATTCATCTGTGGGAATGAGTCCAGAGGACCACCAAGATGATCAGAGGGATACAGCACCTCTCCTGTGAGAAAAGGCTGAGAAAATTGGGATTTTTCAGCCTGGAAAAGAGAATGCTTTGGAGTGACCTAATTCCAGATTTCCAGTACCGGAAGGGAACCTAAAAGAAAGATGGAGGGGGACTTTTTACTGAAAAATGTGGTGACAGGACAAGGAGGAATGGCTTCAAAGTGTCAGAGAGCAGGTTTAGATCAGATAATAGGCAGAATTTTTTACTCAGAGGGTGGTGAGGCACCAGCACATGTTACCCAGAGAATCTGCGCTGGTGCTCATCACAGGAAATGTTTGAGGCTGGGTTGGATGGAGCTCTGAGCAGTCTGGTCTATTAAAATGTGTCCCCATACATGGCAGTATGTATGTATCTTTATTTTACTACAGGTTATCTGTACCAGAAGTCATTAGTGGTATCCCTTTTTTATCCCAGTGCGAAGTAGGCTATAATGTCACTGTTGCACAGAAATTATGGCATAAAGATTCCTGCAGTTCTGGGTTGACACTTTTCACATCACCAGAAGGAAGGCTGATTTCCTGGCTGTACCTTGCTGCAGTCATTTCCAGTGCATTTGTGCTATCAGACAAAGGAGCAGGAGCTGCAAGTCAATTATTGATAACCTTCTGGAGGAGCTGTGGCTCACTGGACACAGCCCAAAGCATAATTCAGCCTTTGGGATAGAAAATACAGTTTGAAAACACTTGTCAGAGAAAAGAAGTCTGAAAGAGAATAAGCTTGAAAAGACGCCTTGAACTAGAGTTAAGACAGTGTTATTTGGGAATTACTGAAGCCCCAAATGAGCTATGACTTTTTAAAACGTAGAACTGCAGTGGAAAATGAATTTTTAAAGTTGCTGTTTGGCTAAACCTAGAAATTCTTTTTTCCTCATTTTTACATTACTTTCAATCTGTATATTTTCCCATTGAAAATTATGTATGGATATCAAAGAAAACCAAATGATACTATATATATTAGATATATATTTTTCTGCCTGTATGAGACCTGATCTGCCTAGTATGTGTAACTTGTAGAGACAATGACAGTGTGCAAGACATTGCTAGAATACATACATGGATTAAAAATAAACAATATGTCTGTCAGCCTACCTATTAAAAGAATGAATGACCAAGGGAAAAAACAAACTGTAGAGTTAACAAATGGTAATCAATTCCCTTAAGCATTTTGCTCAGTCACCTGACATTGTGGATTAAATACAAAATAGTTTCTCTGGGAAGAGCTGTCTGATAACAAGCCTGGTGAAATATTCTAACTGAGAAAGAATGCAGAGTCAGAGAAAAAGAAAAAGAGTTAGAGAGAGATCAGTCTTACACAAATCAAAGCCATAGCTTTGGAAAAGCTACCAGAAATCTTGATATTTCTCTGACACCTCATTTCACTTCTAATACATATGGAAAAATCTTTACTATCACACATCCCTCTCCTTCAGATGCCCTTGAAACTTCCACTTAAACTGAGGATTAGCGGTCTTCTGTCTCTGTTGCTTTTAAACAGCACATTCAAAGTGATCTGGTGTATTTTACAGTAATCTGCTGAGTTCAGTCTTGGTGTTGTGGTGGTTTTCAGGATTGGACAAATGTCTGCTCAGCTCTGTTCACCTACTCAAATTTTTGCCTCAAAGGCTAGTTTCTTCCTTTTACACAAAGTAAAACTGTTACTCTATCTTTCTACCCTGTTTTTTTATCTCTGCAAGAGAGGGAACAGGCAGGTCTACTACTTTGAGTTTAGTCTGAAGGCACTAGGAATAGATTATTCTACCTCAGAGCTTAAATGCTCAGCATTTTTCCTACTGACTACTGCCTTAAGAACATCTAAAAAACTAATATTTTGGTAGACTCACAGAATACACTTTGATTTGAAAAGTCATCCTTCTCTTCCTTGACAGAGTTAATGATAAAGAAGTGGAGAACACCAACTTTCAAAAAGTTAATGCATGAGTCGAACTGAATGTTTTGTACTTGAAAATGTTTATATAAAAGGATCATGTCTTCTTGCAGATATCCTGACATGCTTTGAGAAAAAAAGTGCCATAACTCCCTGAGAAGAGACCAGTTTTTCTTAATCCCACCTCAAAGGAGAGTTCACTCAGTTTATTTCACTTGTGCCCATCAGTAGTCTCATAGGACAAGGAGCAGAAAGTTTAAACATTGAACAGATCTCTGAACACTCAATTTATTTTTCTAGTTAGAGGTGACTGGTTCTGCTTGAGACACTTTGGGCATCCACCACATCCATATTGTTTGAGGGATATGACAAAGGACCAAAAAATGAGTGGTGTTCCTGGGGTTTGGTGTTGGGACTGACACTGTTTGACATCCTGGAGATGTGGACAGTGGGACTGAGTGCACTCTCAGCAGTTTGCTGGTGACATCAGTCTATGTGGGGCAGTCATATGCTGGAGGTCAGGGATGGCACTGGACAGGCAGGAGAGGACTGTGCAAACCTCATGGAGTTCAACAAAGCCAAGCGCAAAGTCCTACACTGGGGCTTGAGCAATCCTTAGTGCATGCACAGGCTGGGCAGAGAATGGATTGAGAACAGCCTTGCTAGGAAGGACTTGGAGGCTGGTGGATGGGAAGCTGGACATGACCCAGTAATGTGCATTTTCAACCCAGAAATCAGCTCCATCCTGGACTGAATACAGAGCAGTGTGGGCAGCAGGGCGAGGGAGGGGATCCTGCTCCTCAGCTCCACTCTGGTGAGATCCTCCAGTATCTAGAGAGCTGGAGAGAGGGCATGGAGTCATAGGACAAAGGGGAATGGTTTCAAGCTGACAGATGGAAGGCTCAATTTAGATATTAGGAAGAAATTTTTTACTGTGAGGCTGGTGGAGCCCTGGCAGAGGCTGCCTAGAGAAGCTGTGGCTGCCTCATTCCTGGAAGTGTTGAAGGCCAGGTGGGATGGGGCTTTGAGCAACCTGGGATAGTGGAAGATGTCCCTGTCGATGGCAGAGGGTTGGAACAAGTTGATTTTTAAGGTCCCTTCTGACCTAAACCTTTCATGAAGCTCAGAGAGGAGATGGAAAATTATTGTGTTGAAATCATTAGCGTACTCTTGTGTGGGAGTCTGAATCTCTACATCTTTACCTGTAGCTCTTGCATTTTACTCAGTAAAATCCTCTTCAAAGGATGACTCCTTGCCTGTGTTTCTGCAATATCTAGAACAAGGAAGCCTTAGCCCATTTCTAAAGCTACTGGATACTTTTTCCAGTAATAACCACAGAAATCAGCTGTTGAATTAGTTTAGACTCTTAAGGCCATAAAATTGTTCATGAAACCATTTAACTGAAAATTGCATGAAAGCCTTGTAAAAAAAATAAAAATAAGCATTAAAAAATGCAAAAAAGGCAGTATTTTTTTTGTAACTCAAAGGTTAGTTATATTTTGCTGCATAACTGCAATCTTAATGGAAACTATTGAATTGGAACTTAGTGATTTAAGATGTTATTTTGTCCTATTACATACATAACAAAAAGAAAGTCCATGGACTTTCAAGAAACTGAAGACTTATCATCTTCACTCCTTTTCCTCTTTCCTTCTCTTCTTTTCTCTCTTCCTTTTCCCATCCATCATTATCCATAACATCACTTAAAACAACAAAAGCTGTTTTTCCAGTATTGAGAGAGGAGAGCTTTTAACTGAATATTATCCTGTATAGAGAATTATGCCACTGTTTGGCTGGTTGGGACATGTACTGCAATTGGTTTCATAGATCTATTTATCTCCAGCATCTGGAGATTTTAACTGAAGTGCTAATGAGTGCAAAACAGAAGCATATTAATTAAGTACTAACCACAGGCTTTGGCTCTGTGACAGCATACACTAAACAACACATGTGGAATATAGGTCAAAGAAGCAAGATATTAGATTACTTCTGAGTGCAAAAATAATGTATTTGATTTTAGTGGAGTATTGCATATGCAAATCATTAAAGTGGGCTCTGTGGACTTCTGGTTCTATATACATCAGCAGTACTTGTTAATCCAAAGAATGCAAATGCAGAGGAAGAGCTACAGAGTGTTTTTTATGTGAAACATTTTGGATTTGCCTACTTGAGGTAGCAGTAAGCAGTGTTCTAATAATCTATGCATAAACTGAAAACTTTGTCCTAGAGGGTTCACAATAAACAGTGCTGATATGCAGGTCCCCAATTAAATGTGGATTTTACCTTTTCAACTCGTGCATCTGTCTAATAATCTGAGTTTCTGGAAGGTTAAATGTGGTTCATTAAACACTGCAGAAAACCAAAAACCAAGAAATAATGTCTTAGTAGCCTCCTCAATACTATTTCCTGTGGTTATAGGCAAAGTATCAACATAACTCTATGAACATTCAAGTAGTTTGTGGTTAAGACTGCAAATACAGAAAATCATCACAGAATGGTTTGGATTGAATGCACCCACTAAAGATCATCTATTCCAACTCCTTTGTTATGGGCAGGTACAACTCCCACTAGATCAGGTTGATCAAAGACCCATCCAGCTTGATAATGGATGCTACCAATGGTGAAGAATCCACCATTTCAATGGGCAGTCTCTCCCTGTAAAAAAATTATTCCTGTTGTTCAATCTAAACCTATCCTCTACATGTTTTAAACCCATTACCCCTCATTCTATCATTACAGACCTTTGTAAAAAATTCTTTCTCTTTCTTTGCTATAAATACTTTCTATAAATTGAAAAGCTACTATTAGATTTTCCAGAAGGCTTCTCTTCTCTAGGATGACCGGTCCCATGTCTCTCAGCCTGTTTTCACAGAGGAGGTGTTTCAGCCTTCTGATAATTTTTGTGATCATTCTCGGGACACACTGCAGGAGTTCTGTGTCCTCCCTGTGCTGGGAAAAACACTGGATGCAGCACTGCACATCGAATCACACCTGAGCAGAGGGGCAGAATCCCCTCCCTTACCTGCTGTCCCCACTGTGGGATCAGTCCAAGACTTGTTTTTTGTTTGTTTTTTTGTTTTTGTTTTTTTTTTTTTTCCTGGGCTGTGAGCGCAGATTGATGGGTCATGTCCAATTTTTCATTCTCCAGTATCCCCAAATTCTTCACACCAGGCGGCTCTCAGTCCTTTCCTTCCTCAGTCTGTATTGAAATTAGGATTGCTCCAAACCAGGTACAGGACCTTGCACTTGGCCCTGTTGAGCTTGGTGAGGTTTATGATACAAAACATAACTTACAGTCTGGTTAGGGACTGTGTCACTCTTATGCAGCAAAATTATGCTGTATTAAACATCCTCAGTTACCAATGCAGTAACTAGGAAAGGTGGAAATAAAACATCTTTTAAGGAGGGTACAAATGGGCACTGAATAATCTCCACTCTGCACTTCAGGAGAGGAAGAATAGTGTTCTGTAGTGAGACCATTAAAGATAAGTGAAAGGTTTCCACTTATGGCCAAATGCCTGCTAAAAATTATCTTTTCACAGTAAAACAGTGTAGGAATTCTTAGGAGTCTTATTTCATGGAGAAAGAGAAAAGCAGGGTCATCCAGAGGAAAGCAAGGGACAAGAAAGATGTGTCAGCTATGTTCTGATGGATGATACAAAGTGAAGTGTTAAAGAATGCAGTGAGAGATTCGGAGTGAGGAGAAAATTTGTTGAAGGTGTCTAAAAAGATCTACGAATGGTGCTGGTTCTGGAATTACATTAGACCATCCCTCTTCCTGTCAGTGCAGTTCTTAGACTCTAATGATAATTAATGTCACCTCCAGGTCACAGAGCTCTATGACCGATTTCCATTGCCAGGCCCCAATGGAGAAGATCACTGCTATTAATCTATTCAGTGTGAAAAACTACAGAGAAATAGTGTTAGCAAATGCTGAAATACTCACAGATTTTTTGTCCAATTCTGGCAAATCATCGCTAAGTTATTGTGTTATTTAATCTGAGATTAACACGCATTTATTGATCAAAAGGAAAAAGTGTCTCTGTTGAATTTTAAAGAATATATGACTTTTAAAGAATAGTATAAAAAATACACTGTTCACAACAGCAGCACCAAAATACAATTAACAGCCAGAAAATTGGTACTGGAATTTTACTTTTCTGAACCATTCCCAATCAGAAATTCTGTAATACACCAAGAGAAGATGATGGGTCATATTTAAACTCTGTTTTTTTCTATTAACTTGAGCCTAATACCCCTTTCTGCCCCAGCTCCTGTCTCTGAGTATTACAGCAGCATGTTGGGTGCTTAGGCAGGACTGGGGAAGACTTTAATATGCTCCAGACTCTGCAAACAAGTGGGTGAAGACAGCCTGTATGAAGAGTCTCGTTGTGTTAAGGTGAAAGAAATGATACCTTTACAGGTGGCTTTATGAAATGTAGAGACATTTAAAAACTTCTGCACTGGTATCACACTTGAGAGAAAAAGAGTTCATCTTAGACCTCTTTGTTCCAGAGAGCACTTCAGTAAAACTTCACCTCTTTCTTCACTGGCCATCTTGATGTCATGCTTCACCCCAGATGTTTCCAATATGATTTTTATCTTGAGGTGGACAATGGGAAAATACACAGTCCTGAACAGTTACTAGCAAATTATTGTGTGCTTCAGCCTCCAACAGAAAAAATGTGAGATTTCCCACTGAGTTTGTCTCAAAATAATCAATAAGTTTAGATGAAGGGAATATTTTATCCTTGTGGAACACAGGCAGAGTCAATCCAAAAGAACTCTGAGGTTAGTCCCTGGTCTTACTGACCCTCATTTGCAGGATCACAGGAAGTTTCAGCTTGGAAGAGACCTGAGGAAAACATCTAGTCCACCCCTTGATTAAAGCATGGCCAGATGAGAGACCAAACTGAGTTTTTATAACCTTTTCCACTCTAGTCTAGAAAATCTCCAAGGGTGGCCAACAGCATGGCTTGATAGGACAATTTATTCTGATATTTGATGGTCCTTACAGGAAAAGCTTTTTCCTTATATCCAGTCTGACTTTTTTTTCATGAATGTATCCTTCTGAAAACAGTTTCCTCTGAGAGATGTCAAATCTGATGCGGCATGAAAACAGCCTGGTGAAAATCTTAAAAATTGTTATTGATTGGCTTTCATGAAGACCCTAATGAATGCTGAAAGACAAAGTACGCTTTTAGTGGAATCTAGAGTCCAATGTAGGAAATAGGAAGCAAGAGTTGGCAGTATTGGAACATCTTAGATGGACATCAAGTAAGAATAAATAATAATAATAAAAAAAGCACATGAACGAGGTAAATTTAACTGAGTCAATTAAGAGTAATTTCCCTCTGCAAATTATATATAAAAAATCTGAAAAAAACCCCCTCAAAATATTTCCATCTCTTTAGGAAAATTCTAATAGGACTATCCCTGATTTTTCTGTGAAACAATCTGATACAATATAAATGATTCAAATACTGCATCAGAGTCATTCTCCATCAGCCCCCAAACTTGTCGTAGTTGGCCCTTTAAAAAGGAATAAATCAGGTCTAATTGGATGGAAGTGACTGGGTGGTTTAGTTTACCACTGCACTGTTGATGCCAGAGATTTTAAAAGCTAGCTTGGGAACTCAGAGTGAAAGAGAGAGAGAAAATTAGTAAGAGGTTTGGACTAAAGAAAAAGCTTCTTCTCTCTTCTTTTACCTGTCAGGCAGCTTTTGTTCCTTGGTGTTTATTCCCAGGAGTTTAATTTTACCTTGGCAGTGAGTGAATTATTTATTTATAAGATCATATTCTTTATAAACTTAAAAATTGTATTTTATCTCTGTATAATTTTTGAGGCTTTATTTGTGTGTGCATGTGTGTGTGAATAAATTAGCAAATTCAAGTGGAATGGCCACAACACTGGGAAATCATATTTTAGCGTATAGCAAGCAAGTGAAAAATTCTTCCTCATCTAAATCATAACACCAAGGTGAAAAGATGAGACCAGTAGTTAAACTGATAGTCAAGAGATCAGGAAGTATTTATTATTTCTAACCTTTGATGCTGTTTGTATTCCATATAAACTTAGATGACTCACATAGGAGATATTCTATTTCTTCCTTTATTTAGGTACCTAGTACATGCTAAGCTACTAAAAGAAAAGTTTTCTATAAAAATGCCTTGACTGAATGAAAACTGAGGTGTTCCAGTTGATATTTTCTGCTAAAAAAATCCACAAACCTTTTTCCTAATGGACATAAAATATATTGTAATTTTTTCTTTCTCAAATTACAGAGAAGGACTGAGAGTCCTCTTTGATATATCAAACCCCTTTGAGATATCACTTTGGAACTGACCATATTTTTGGGCCTGACTCGTCCAGTGCTTTTTGCTGGCTATGGATTGCTTGCATTGCATTTCAGCTGCCTCTCACACAAACAGTACTTGATTTGATTGGGGGTTTTCGTGGGTTTTTTCTTTCTTGTTTTGTTTATTTTGTTTGGTTTTGGGGGTTTTTTTTGTTTGTTTTTTTGTGTTTTGTTGAGGTTTTTTGTTTTTGTTTTTTGTTGTTTTTTTGTGTTGTTTTTGGGTGGTTTGTTTGTTTGTTTGTTTGTTTGTTTTTCCTTTTGTGTTTTTTCCATAGCTTACTCCTCTTTATCAAGAATCACAAGGTTTGAGTTTAGGTTGGCTATCTGCTGTATGGCATCAGTGATGACAATGACCACTTCTTTGCTGATTCCCATTTGGCAGGATTGAAATATGGACGAAGAAAGAATGTTTGGTGGAATCTCATTTAAACAATTATGTGATGGTCCAGATATTTTTTAACACTGATGTGGTATTATAGGTAATTATACAGTCTTTATGATGTACATTTTAACGGGAATCAGAAGAGAAAAAAGCTGGCAGGCATGTGTCTGAACTCTGGAGAACCACTGTCCTGGAAATGCTTTGGTTTAGGGTTGTATGTGTTTAAAGCCAGTTTCATGTCACAAAGAGAGCATGCTATTTGTCATGCAAACACCTAAGGCATGGTGATGAGTAGGAAAGGAAATTGTCCAAACCCTAACAATAACAAAACAGGGTCTCCAGGGAAGGGGTCATGGCCCTAAACCTACCAGAGTTCAAGAAGCGTTTGGATGATTTCAGGGACACGGTGGCATTTTTGGGATTGTCCTGTGCAAGGCCAGAAGTTGGACTCAATGGTCCTGGTGGGTCCTTTCCAACTCAGGATTTTTTGAAAGCCAGATACAGAACTTGTGACTGAAGAGTGATTCAACATGGCAGGAAAAAAATGAAATAACAGAGTGTCTGTAGAACAGAGTGGGATAACCTGGGCAAATTATGAATAGATTACACAAAAACAGTGACAAGACATGATGAACTTGAATCCTGATAAAAGGTCAGGCCTGATTGTGTGCTCACTGTACAGAAAGCTGGTATCTGCAAAGCAGGCATGTAAACAAGTCCTTAAGGCTCCTGTAACAGATTGCTTTCTTGAAATGCTATATGCAGCCAACTAAACAACTTAAACCACAGACATAATTATTTTATAATTACTGCCTTCTTCATAGGAGAAACACTGCTAGCAGGAAACAGCAATGCTGTATCAAATAATGTCATGCTATGATGAAACTGAAAAGGCTGATATCACTGGTTTTTTGTTGTTTTGGTTTTTTGTTTGTTTGTTTGTTTGTTTTGCTTTTTTTGGGTTTTTTTTTCCTTTATTTTAATTTAAAAATGGCTTTGTTACTTCTGAAGGATGCAAGAGATCATAGCTAATTGAGAATTATGTAAGTGAACAAACCTGCTTCAGAAAAGTTTGACTCACTGTAGTCAAAATACTTCAACACAATATACATATGAAAATATTTCCCGAGTATCTCCCACTTCTTTATGAAATATGTGAATATTGATTTTCACAGATACTTGACATTTTATTCCTATCCATAAATCTCCCTCTCACATGTACACAATATTTTGAGAAATATGAGAAAATGTGAGTTAACAAAATCCCACCTCAAAATCATCCAGAGCTGATAAATAAATTGTAAAGTGTTTAGTACGCAACCTTCTAGCTGCAAAATATATACCAACAAACATGTGCATCAGCAGCCATGTAACAGCCCTTACACAGTGATAGCTATCTCAGTGTTACCAGTACTAGTGTAAAATAAATATTAAAAGTTTTTATTTCTACTTTCTAGTAGTTAGGATTGCTGTATGACTTGCCATGTATTTGATAATTAAAAGTAGGTTTCCATATTTGGCATTTTTAATAAAGAACACTGCTTTGCCTCCCTCTCTTTTCAAGATGGAAGTCTTGACACACCAAGGGAACACATTAACTTCTCCCTTACCATTGGTCAAGAGACTGGCACACCTTTTCTTCTTTCTTCTCCAAAAGCTGCAAATAACTCCCTTGAGCGACACAACTTATCTTCTACACAACAGAGAAACAAGATATGTTCTTTTACACCTCCCCATGTGAATCCTGATATTTCCCTGGAAACGTTCAGGTCCAGCATGGGTGGGACCCTGAGTGGCCTGGTCTAGTGGAAGGTGTCCCGGCCTGTGGCAGGGGTGCTGGAAGTGAATGTTCTTAAAGTTTCCCTTCAACCCAAACCATTTGTGATGAACAATGTTGTTACAATGTTGTTACTCCCATGTGGCCACCACCACATTGTCCCTTGCACATTTCAGTCTTGTCTTTTCTCATACTGAGACTTAAATTATTTCTTTTGGAAAAAGAAATCTAATGATCTATCTCTCACACTAAACTCTATTATTTTTTACTTAGATAAAATTAAAACAAAGACTGAGTCTGGTTTTCAGTATCTTGTATATCTCCCCTTCCATCATCTCAATCCAATGTATCCAATATATCAGCTGAGTTTCAATCATGCTGCAATTCTGACTTTTGTTGTTCTTGTTATTGCTTGTTTACACTGATGTCTCTAGATCTGCTGTAATCAATTTAGCATTTTTAAATTTTATTTTTAATTTGGCATCTGGATATCAATTTAATATTTACAACCAATGGGATGAACATCTTTCAATTTCTTTTATCTGGTTCAGATATAGTCAATTTATCTAGTTCAATCAATACAATCAATTCAATTAACTCATCTAGTTCAATTTATCTAGTTCTGATATAGTTCATTATATTATCCTGGAAACCACAAGCTTATATATGTCAGTGACTGTTCTTTTCCACAGCTCTTCTGCTCAGGCCTACTACATTGACAATGTCTACTTCATATTCTTATTTTATTCCAAAATTTAAAGCTGTACTTTCTCTTCTATTCTCATATCCTGCCTGGCACAGTCTCTACTTCACTCTGTTCCACTTTATGTGGAACCAACTATTTCTCTGCCACTTTGCTGGGTAACACTTGACACAATTGCATGTCCTGTGGTCTGTATTTCAGGTCATGTAAGTCTTGTGCCACATTAAAAATGGAGCAGAAAGAAGTTGCATGGACATAGCAAAAGAATTAATATAAATCTCTCAAAAACATAACCCATAGCTAATTAATGAGATAAAGCTGTGCTCTATCATAGGATTCTGGCAGCATCTGAATTATAGCATCATATGGCTGGAAAGCATCCATTGGTTTTAATTCCTTAGAGTAATTTTGGATTTATTTAGAGCCAATATTTTTTTTTCTTGCTTTGTGAGTTGGATGCAGAGATGTGGGCATATGAGACAGGAAAGAGGCCAGATTGCTGCAGGTTGTTAATGTGTGAGCTACAGGTAGGGCAGTAAGGGACTTCGGAAAAAAGGCAGGAATATGCACTGGGTGCTTAGTGCATGAGGTTTGACAGGCCTGAAGTGTGGGATCTGACACTGAGAAGTTCATATAACCCACTGCAGAGCTCAGGAGAAGGAAGAGGGTTTGTGCCACACAGAATCACACTCTGAGTGATGGAGAAAAGTGCAAGATTGCTCACAACTGACAGCAAAGGTTTCTTCCGACACCTGAACACTCCTCAGAGGTCTGCTGTCTAGGGAGTGCCCTCCTATCAAGGCTCAGATCTCACAAGGTGAGCAGACAGAGGATTAAAAAGTGCCAGAAAAAGTCAGAAGCCAGGCAGAGTGTGACGGACTCTTGCAGGGTTATACAGTAAGGTATAATGGGACTATAATTAGCTTGATGGTTGAAATGTAGGGACAGGCCACAGAATTAAAACAGATCAGACGTGTAGAGGAAGGTTATACCTTGGGAAAAACTCCGCATTACTTTCTCTTAGAATGCTTTCCTTTGCATTCAAGAGAGAGATCTCCTGAGGAAGTAAAATAGATTAGAATAGACTATGCACGAGGAGTCAAAATATAACATGATCACAGTGCAAGCTACTCCAAAGTTGAGAGAATTAGAGTGATGAAATGTTATATGCATTTAAAATTATTTTGGTGCAGAGACTAAATCCATAAAAATCTACTTTATTTCTTTCCTATAACATGCAAGCTAATCTAAATTTCCTAGAGTCAGGGTATATCACTGCTCTATATTTCAGCCTTTTGGTGATTTACACTCTGAGTATGTTCTGTTTAGCAATTGGTGGACCTTTCTTCCCTTGTTTTATTTTGTACTTTTTGTTAAATTTTTATTTTTAAATTTTTTTTTCCTGAGATGCTTTTTAAATTCCTTATGAATGCACAGAAAATATGAATCACAGAATCATGGGGTGGCTTGGGTTGGAAGACACCCTAAAGATCATGTAGTTCCAAATTTCTGTCATGGGAAGGGACACCTTCCACTTGACCAGTGTGCTCAAAGTCTCATCCTACCTGGCTTTGGATTACTCCAGGTGTAGGGCATTCACAACTTCTCTGAACAACCTGTTCCCATGTATCATCACACTCACTAGAAATAATTTCTTACTAATGTCTAATGGGCATGGGTCTCATCTTTTTAAATACCACTGCTTATTGTGGAATTTAAATACCACATACCAAAATACCACAATTGCTTAGACTATTGCTTTGGTTATTATTAGATTATGCTACATTCACTTGTAGTATAAAACTAAATGTACTGGTCTAAGTATGGTCACAGTGATAATTTTAAAACTGAAAGGAGGAAAATTATTATTTTTTTATTTTAAAAACATCAAAATGAGTGTTGAATGCTGGTTGCATGAAGCTCTGCACACCAGGCAAACAATGTTGAAATTGTAGCATTCTGCTGCTAGTGTTATAAATTCTTTTAAACAGAATATATGGTCAGTTAGATCACACACTCTATTTTAGTACAAGGATCTTTGGAATCACAGAACCATTAAGGCTGGAGAAAACCTCTAAGATCGAGTCCAGCAATTAAAAGAACACCGTAAAGTTCATCATTAAATCACAACACAAAGTGCCATAGCCACAGAGCTTTTAAACAATTCCAGGGATAGTGATTCCACCTCTTCCCAGCTCAGTCTATTCTAGTCTGTCCAAATTCATCTGAAAATCCTTCCTACCCCGAAGCAGATCAACACTCCCACCCAACAGAAATTGGGACAGGAAGGAATTGTGAAGCTGGGTGTATCAGCAGTAGATGGTCCCTCTGCAGCCAGCTCCAGTGCCTAGAAGGTTCTTGCAGAAGACCACAGTGATTTAGGGAGTGCAGAGGACACTCTGCACACCTGGAGTCTGACTCAGCTGCTGACTCAGAGCCTGGGGTACAGGAGATGTTCACACTTGGCTGGCACCAGTACCCGTGGGGGATGTAGTAAAATCTCGAGGTTAGGCAGGGTGTGCAAGCATCTTAAACAACACATGGTATTTAAATGTCAGCAACTGACCTGAACTCCCTGAGTTTTCTGAATCTGTACTTCTGTGGCAGTTCTAACTCCTTACTGCAGTAGTCATTGCCTTCTTCCTCCAGAACATGCTCCAGGCTCATTCTCCCATTCATTTTCCTAGTTTCTTGTTCTAGTTGAACTCTTTGAGTAACAGCTGCACATTAATCTTGCAGGAAGATACTATTTTTATTTTTTTTTTCTTCTGTACTATAAAATCATGAGACCTTTACAGAAAGTCTTGCAAGGAAAAAGGTGAAAATGTACAGCTGGCAGGGGAAATGCAATGACCAGCAGTGAGGCTGCCATGGAAACACAGCCTGAAGCTAACAAAAGATAAATCTTACCAGTACATCCTTAATGAATTTTTGATAAAAAAGCAGGCAAATCTGCTATTAGAAACATAATTCTTGTTAGTCAAGATTGCAGTAAGTATCTGCTACTTATTTCTTTACATTTTTTGTCACTGATAGTGCAAGTGTTACCATATTTTTAAAGTGGTCAATACCACTGCTCTGAACTTCTTCCGAATTAAAGTGTTCAGCTTAGAAGACTGTTCTAAGGAGAATATGGAGACAAAGCCACATAATTCAAACACCTGCATTTACCTGTATTTATCATGTGATATTTATCATATCATTTATCATAATTTCTAGTGTGATGATTCAGAGCCATAATGTGACATGGGTATCCTTGCACTTAATATTAAACATCAAGTATCCACTTGTGCAGAAACAAATAAAAGGAAAATTTTTATCTGTTTTTGTTTTTTTTTTGTTTTGTTTTGTTTTTGGTTTTGGTTTTGGTTTTGGTTTTTGTTTGTTTTTGTTTGTTTTTGTTTTTGTTTTTGTTTTTGTTTTTGTTTTTGTTTTTGTTT
>JANRMJ010000001.1:141371965-141397909 GCA_025584955.1 Alethe diademata | reverse complement strand
GTTTTTGTTTTTGTTTTTGTTTTTGTTTTTGTTTTTGTTTTTGTTTTTGTTTTTTGTTTTCAATTTAGTTTGGTTTGGGTTTTCTTTCTGTAATCAAAAATATCTTTTATGTTGCCAGCAAAGTTTGTAATAATCTGACACTCCTGGATAGATTGTACAAATAATCAGAGCAATCCAAATCAGGATTTACCTGGACAGCCATACCATACCTACAATTTGGGACATTTTTTTTTCTTAATTTTTTACATAATGGTAAATTTTGCAAATACGATTCTTTGAAATAGATTCCACTCATTTAATTTACAAAACATAATGTGTTGATGTGTTCTTTTTTCTTTGAAATGGTACAATCGCACAGTCCATAACTTCTTTCTGAAAGGGAAGCAATGCTTTAAAATATTTGGGACATGTTGCTTTTAGTCAGTCACCCAGTAACTCAAGATGTTAAAGCTAGCTACCATATTCTGGGAATTGAGTAGATCAAACAATACTATGAGCTTAAGATATAATCATATATAACCAGTCAATCCCCAAAAAAGAAGCTGAATTCTAATTCTCTTGGTGCATAGCATGTACTTTGTCCTCATCAGCAACCTTGAGATCAAGAATGGATATGCTTATTCTGACAGAAGATTAAAATTGTGTCCTTGTGACACAGTAGAAAAAGTTTCAGTCTTTCAGAAATGTGAGATTTAGAGCAACTGTCTTTGAGAAGAAACACAAAGAGGCAGCTCAAATATTTTAGATTTCAGAAAGACCCTTTTTTACAGAACTTGAAATCCCAAGATTCTCAATGTGAAACACTACCCAAGTTTTGTTACTTTTTTTTTCCCCTCTTAATGTGCTCTTGGAATTACAAAATCATGAATAAGAATGCCTCTGACCAAATACTGCCACATGGAAGAGAAGGACTTCTGGATGCTGCCTGGAAAAGCTGGGACAGTGAAATACAACACCCCCTCACCAAAACCTGGAGTCAAAAGATGACGTTGGGTACAAGGCTGCACAAATAGGGGATCCGATGGCACCTTCTACCTCTGCATGGTCACTTCCCATGAGCAGCGTGTTCAGGGAGCAGTTTACCCCATGGAAAATGAGGACAGACTCATTTACATCAGATTTAGAATATCAGAGGTAGGAAGAAAATAATCACTGTGCTGAACATCTTGGGTATGTGTACAATGACATGAGAAGTATGAAGATAAACTAAAAGATTTGAAAACTTAAATAATGGGTTTATTTACTGCAGCAGGGCTTTGAGGCAATTACATATGACTGCACTATGAACAGGAATTGACTGAGGATCATTAAAAAAAAAAAGGGATAATGAAAATAGTAAGTGACACAGCCCTGTGCACCAAGGTTTTCTGTCATTAGTAGTGTTTGATAACTTCTAGCTATAATTCCAGAAAAGGTGAATTGAAGGGAGATGGCTGAAGGAAGTGTGAAATTTCTTTGAAAAAAGATGAAACAGCTACATTATCAAACAATTCCATTGCACATGAAGGGCGGCATTTTAATGAAGCAACAAAGTGGTTAAAGCTTTGACTCAGATACAAAAAGAAACAACAAATAGAAACAGATTAATAAAAATAAACATATATATAAAATATATGAAATAAAATGAACATGTATACAGAGTTAGAAAGATAAAAAAATATGGAGTGGAATATGTAAGAGACATCAAGGTTAATAAGATATAATTCTTTCAGCAGTTAGTGACACATCATGGAGAATCTTCACTTGATACTCAAGTTCTTGTCATTCTTAAGTTTCTCTGTAAAAGGTCAATGACTAACAGATGTCTGGAAATACTGATGTTGTGATAAATGGATAAGATTTCTGAGTTTTCTACTTTAAATAAGGAAAACAGAAATGAAAAAGTAATTGCAAACACTTGATAAATTCCCAGTTAAAATAATTTCACATTTTTGTAGCTATTTCTACCTTAACAACTGAAGGGCTAAAAGAGTAGCAACCAACAAAAGCATATTATATTATTACCTCAAAGCACTGCAATTTTCTTTCAAGATAAAGTTATAAGTCTTCTGAATAAAGATGATAAAAGTAAATAGTGAAAAACAAACAGTAGTTTTATAAAGGTTTATTTCATGCTCCAGGATGATTCGAACAAGTAATGGAAACACTACCACATGAGTCTGAAAATCATTCATATAAAGAAGTTATCAATTTCAAAAGAGAAAGAATATATGGAGTATATATGAGAAAGAATATATGGAATATATTGTGGAGTCTTGCAGAAAGCTACAATTTAACTGGTCAATGCATTCACTCACTGTGCAAACAATTTTTTAAAAGTGTGGGTTTTTTCACTTTGCTGATCATATGAACCTGAGAGAGGTTACAACTAAAAGAAATTAATAGAATTGAAAGTAAATTTGAAAGTTGGTAAAACACTTGCAGAAAGAAATGATTGAATGACATTAAGTGAGCAGAGTGTGAGGTGTCAAAAATGAGAAAAAAATATCAAGCATACAATTACAGGATAGTATATGATTGTAGCAGATCTTTAGAAAAGGTACATGCAAGTCAGAGAACAATATTGGTCAAATATGAGCCAAAAATATTGTAGGATGAAAATAGAAAACTCTATTTTGTATTGCAGAAACCCTGCCTTTATAAGATATTAATTCATTCACTTTCTTTCAGGTCTAGTACTATATTAGGGATGATAGAATTTCAGGTTTTAGACCTAGTAGTGTGCAGTTATTTAATATTAACCTCAAGAGCTGGAACAAGAATAAGCATGAGCCCATAAACCAAGAAGACTGAACAGTTTCTTCAGTTACTGAAATTAAAATTGTCTGATTCTCCACTGACTGCAATGGGCTCTTAAATATCTTGGTCAGAAGAAGACATGTCTGTACTATGGACACACAAATACAGTCATGGAAAGTTTTGGTGTGAATTGCAGCACACCAAAAAATATTTCCAATTTAGGACTGAGATTGATTGTCTGGAAATGTGAGGACTTCCATCACTGGAGGTCCTTAAACAGGATTGGAACAGCTTGTGCCAGGAATGAAGCTGGTGTGTAACTAATCATGCTTCAGGGCAAAGAGGAGAAATAAATGGTCTTTTAAATCCCTCTGGGAAACTGGGACTCAGAGCCTGAAGCCATCCATGCACTTAGCTACCTACATCAAATGTTCCTGTACTGCAGCACAGTCCCTGAAAAAAGACACAATCCTGGGATCTCTGAATGACTCCAGTCTTGGATCTCCTCTCTTCCTTTGACTAAAAAGAGAGAGCACTGGGAAATCAGCCAGTCCAAAGGTTCAGCAGGGTTAAGCCAGGGCGTGAAGGCAGCTGGATTGAATGGCATATAATCTCCTTTTTCTCAGCAATATTAGCACTTCCATGGGTGTACATACAGAAGGGATTGACTGCTTCCCCTCAATTTACTGCTCTGCATCGTTTTGTTGCCTGGTGTCCAACTCTGCTGCAAGGACCCAGTCTAGCTTTCAATAATTATGCAAATGTTCTTTTAGCTCTATTCTAAAGTTAACAATCTGCTAAAAGGCAGCTCCCAACTACTGCTTCTTTCCACAATTTTAATTGTAAAATGCATTTAAAATCACTCTGCATCCAAATTTTTATCCCTGCAGAATGGACTTACTATGCTACTAATTTCATGGGTGTTGTGAAGCAAAGAAGTATGAAGTACTATTCCTGGAAGGAACAGACCCATGAAAATCAATTTAGTGTGAGTGCTCTCTCTTTATCAGTGTCACTGACAGCAAATACTATTTATTTTTTTGGTATGTATATATATATGTATGCAAATAGGAGAAGGCTGTTCTATTACTTGTGTCAAATGAGATTTCCAATAAAGCTGCACCATAGCCAAGTCAAATGGCCCTACTAATGGCACAAGGAACTGGAAAGCTACTCTTTCACAGAAATGTTCATAACAGTTAGTACCCAGTGGATGTGTCTTGTATTATTCCAGGTTGATCTTACCAGGTGAGGTAGAGGAGGACTCACCAGTCTGTTTACTGCCAAAAGTGAAAATATCTGGGCACCCTGGTGTATAGACACAGCAATTAGTGCACTGACCAATTAAAAAAAATGATGTGCAGACAGTGCAAGAAACTGAAAAGCTCATCTCTTCCTTTTCACACTATTGGCATGCTTTAACTCCTACAAATGTAGACTAGTGGGCAATCCAGAGCAAGGTGCCGGCTTTCAACATTGGATTTGTTCAGTACAGGACTGATAGGTTTCTTTAGACTTCACTACTTTCATCGTACATTATTTTTAAACTCGACCACAGAATTTCTATATGACCTTTTTTCATAGTTAAATCTGGATTTAGGCATTGATGGCTTTTAGCAAGTATGGATTATAGACCAAGCTTTCTGCAGAAGTAGTGATCTTTCCATTAGTTTTCATGAAGTGAGAAACCTGGTGAAAGTGGCTGAGCTCAAGGGAAGTTGTTTAGAAAAAAATTTTCTCTAGGAAGGAAAGGAGTTAAATTGGTTTTGGGAGAGGCAAAATCTCCCCCAAAGTCTTATTTCATAAATTGACTTTTGCTAGCATACCTGAATAGCATATGATGGATTTTCAAGAAAACTTGTGGTAACCCTTACAATGACTTTTTTAGCTGTGTTTTCAGAAACATGTCCTCAAAATCATTCTCATGTTCTTCATTTGAAGGTTTTGTTTTGTTTTTTAAAATAAATATGTATAATCTTGGTCAAAGTTCATTCTACTTTTGTCACCTTTAAATTTTAATGGCATCAGGAACATGGACACAAAATTAATGATACATAAAAGGATGAAGAGACCTTAGTTCTCTTTTGTAGCCACAAAGTGTCACCCTTTTCCCATGCATTGTCTACTCTGATTGCTTTTATGTAGCTCAGGAAAAAAATGTCTCCTTTAAAGGAGACAGTCCTGAAGTTCAAGGACAGAACTAGGGGCCCAGGTTGTGTCTGTAAAGTGGCAAATGCCCATGCAGATCTCTGATGAGTGCAATGGAGATTAAAAAGAAATTATTCAGAGAAGGAGACAAAATTTGGTATTTTCATTCATAGATTGCTGATACCAAGTACCTTTGAAGATCACAACTTGGTTAAAGCCCCTGCTTTAGTCTGTTTACAGGGAAGCTTATTTGTCTATATATAATCAATTCTGCCCTCCCTAGAGATCTGTGTTTTTTGATCAACTGATGTTATTTTCTAGGAAGATAAAGCTGGTTCTGAGGGTGGGGGGTTTTATTGTTGTTGCTGTTCTGGGTGTTTTTCTTAAGAAAACTCTAGAAATATGTCTGTTTGAGAGCTCCAGATACAATAAATTAGGTTGAAAGCAACTAGCACTTTCTGAAGTGATATTTTAAAATAGAGAAATAGAATAACACACAAAGATTCAGAAAATTGATTTCTGTGTGAGATAAAGAGAGGAAGCATGTAAAAAATATTACAAATTATAGTTAAAAAAATAAGTTTAATATACGACAGTTGATAATAAAATGTTTTTTAGTAGCAAAAGGAAATAGAATTTTCTGTTTTTTAGCAAAAATTAAATTTTGTTGAATTTATAGAGATACACTACCATGCTTGCTAATGTGACGGAGGTGCCAAAAAAATCAGTTTATCACCTATTTAGGACAGAGCAAATAGAAGATGTGGGAGAATATCATCTGGTAAAAAAACAGCAGTATGGGTATGTGGGTTCTAATTTCTGTGTAGGCATTTACTTAAGGTCTTTAGATAAGTTCCTAATTCTGGCAGTGTGTAGGTATCAGACATGTTCCTCCTAAAGGCAGTTTTGATTTTCTGTTTTTTAATCCACCCATCCCCTACGGCTATTTCTATGACTCTCATTCTGAAATACCAAACTCTCTCCTTTTGTTGTAGACTAAACTTCACTTTTTTATTCCAACTTCTGAAATTTCTCTGGGCTTTGAGCACATGGAACTTACAAAATCCCATAAATAAGGAACAGAACACTCATGGCAAGGGAGCAAGAAAAGCTTCAAAAGTAATAAACTGGTAGTTTTCTGGTTCATTACCTAATTTTTCTCCTATCCTGATTCAAGATGAAGTTCTCTGTAGGAACAGTTTGCTAAGAGTCCTTGAACAAAGTGCTGGTATGTATTTGTTTTCAGTCGTTCACTTTAGAAACTCCCCTTACCTTGCACTAAGCTGACTTGTCCTTGTCATTCCAGCTCATGTTCTGTCATTTGGCTTAATGTCTTTGGAAGGAGTACAATACTTTGATTGAAAAAGTCATTTTTATAGTGGGGATGAACTAAATGATCATGGGGGAGGATTCATTATGCTGAGAAAAGCAGGCAGAAGACCTTGACTGTATTTTCTCCTCCCTTCCCATTTTAGGGAGGTTAAAAGGTAGGAAGAAGTTCAGTATAGAGAGTTGCAGCAGACCTGCATAACAATTTTGCTGCCTACACTCAGTTGAAGAGTTGATTATGAATTTTTAAAAAAAGCAAATGGTTCTGAGTTGATGGTCTAATTTTGATATGAATCTTAACTGCAGAAGTTGAGGCTTTTCTCCTGGAATACAGGTAGGTGTGGATGTGGGAGAATTTAGCTTTTATTATTTTCTAAATGTCAGCTCATTCTAAAGGACAGAGTTATCATTTCAGCAAACTATATTATAAATGCCCATGAATCATATGCAAAAAGACAATAATAAACTTCTTTATCTCTTTCCCTCTCAAACCATCCTCTGAGGCAGAAAGAAGAGGTTACAACAGTAGACTAGTGAGAAATTATTTCACTGGGATGCTGAGAAAAAGGAACTTGCATAGGTACAAAAGAGAAACTTCCAAGAAAGTTTAAAGTGGTAGACAATGAAACCTCATTGTTTCAGGTATGATTATGCATATATATAATCACAGACATATGGATGGAGCCCTGAACAACCATTTCAAGTAGACAGTGTCCTTGCCCATGGCAGGAGAGTTGGAATGAGATGATTTTTAAGATTCCTCTCAACACAAAACATTCTATTATTCTATGAAACCTGTTTCAGATAGGACAGGATCCAACACCAAGTTACGTGATTTCACTTTCCTGAAAGTTATACAAGAGTTTGCTAAATTCCTATTAATTTAGATGTGTAGCAGTATAAGTTTGAAACGGATCAGAAATTAATTTCACATAAAATGCAGGTGTTCCTGGAAAGCATGAGAATCTCTAAGTTGACTTGATGAACTCAGAAGAGTGGGCTTTCTCCTTTTAGATCCATTGTACTTACCATATTTACCATTTGTTTAAATTCTGCTTCTAGCATTGACCATGTATTTTAATATTACACATACTATTAGCAAAAAGAAAAAAAAAAATGAGTAAAGATTTCGTTTAAAATGTACATTTTGCAGATTTGTTTTCAAACCCAGTATGATACCATGGAACAAGCCGTGACAGAAAATTAGGATCATAATAAAGCTTGCTGTTCTCTCTTCCTTTCACAATTTTGGCTCCTGCCTTCCCACTGTATGCACAGCAACTGTCACAGATGGATCAAGAAGTCAAAAGGTCTTACCACCTTCCAGCAAACTGCTAATTAATGGCATATTAGTGCTCTCAGTCAGGCAAACAGAGAAAACATTGTGAGTAGTAAATCACTTTTGACTACGGTTCATGGGAAGTCACACACAAATGGCTAAGCTGAAGGTCAGCCTTTTGTGGAGGTTCAAAATAGGGCAAAAACTCAGAGCTCTGAATTCACAGCAGGAGACCTTCATCTTACAGCAACTCTGCCCCAGCATCTTTTATGTGTAAACAGCAACTAGGAATTCTTAACTAAAACAAAATGCTACACTGCATGCATAATGCCTCCCTTGGGGAGTTAAAAAGAGAGGACAAATTACATGTGGCAGATGTTAGCTACATCACTTAACACAGCACTGAAAGGCATTCAGGGTGTATCAGAAAGGTATAGTGTAATGTGAGATGCACCTGAACAAGCTCTGAATGAGAAACTTGACATATGAGCCCCAGAAGAGCACAATACTATTATGGTTATCCTTCTACTGGGTCCCAGAGGAGATTATCCAGAGCTGACATATGCTTTCATTCAGGTCGCTGCACTGGGTCATGGAGAGAGTGTTTTGGGTAGCATGCAACTTTGCTTCATCTACAAAATCCTCATGTTCTTAGACTCTATTTCATACAACAAACAGATTCAGAGAGATTAAGATGTCTAAGATGAGTTACCTACTTCTGTGCCAGGTGTGCAAGTTCCAACTTTACTCAAAGGATCTCTATTCAGTCACTGGAGAATGGATAATGATTCAGACAAGTGTACATGTTTATTTTAGGGGTGCTGGAACTGTGCCCCAGGCTTCTCTAATTAGGTGAACTATTTAGTTCTGTGCTGGCATCTGAACTGCTCTGAGATAACCTGTGTGTACTACAGACACTGCTTCGCAGTTAGATGGGCCTCCTGCAAACCCCCAGTTAATCTACCCATCCCAAATGGATGTTTAGGAAACTGAATCAAACCCTGGCTGTCCACTGGCTATGACAGAAACTGAGATTCTTTGCTCATGTATCAACATCCTCACAAAGAAATCTAAATGCAACGTCCTCGAGGTAGAAACTATTCTTATCTGTTCTCTCCTCTCCTCTCCCTATCCAGAGCCAAGGCACAGACAAAATTTCGTCCCATTATTTCCTTACGCCTCAGGATTCCACCAAATAAAATGTGACCCCACGCAAATGGGAAAGGAGCCCTGCTGAGAGACAAGAGGTGTCTGATTTGCCTGACAGTGAGGATCAGAATGAGTGGAAACTATAGCAGATTACACAGGGCAGAGGAGAAAAAAAACAAGCAGATATGATGAGTAGAGAATCTGAGAGTGTAAAGAGAAAGTTACCACCATCCAATGGCCAAAAGAAAGAAGTGAACTTTTATAACATTTATAATCTATATATGTACATAATCTATATTGTGTAACTAGATAATATTGCATAGAACATTGTATGTCTGCACTTTGCAAACATTGGTGGTGAGTGCTTTGCCTGCTTTATTCATATTTTACCTTTATGTTTCAGATGTGCATACATAACTGTTATTGTCCTGTCGTTAATATCTACCTCATTTAGTGAGCTAAATTCAGTAATATATACTTCATATGCTTTTCCTTATAGTAAGTAGATAACATATAGATTGAATTTGTTAATTCTCACTGCGGTTGAAGAAGTAATATTGAATAACTTCATTACATTAGTTTAGTACAGGGGTCATCATTGTAATGTCTATGAATGATATAAAACCCACTTGGGTAACTTGGACTGGTTGTGGACTTCTGTTGAAGGCTGGCAGGTAAGGAAGTTAATGTTCATGTCCAAAACACTGATAGCTGGGTGGCTGTGGAGCCAGCCAAGGATTGTTGCTGGGAGAAAGGACAGGATGTGGCTGGAGCAGGGGCCAAATGGAGATAGGACAGCACATTTCCATAACAAATGCCCTTGTTTTGTTTCCTGGAGATAACAGCACAATGCAAGTGCAGGAATGAGGCTGAGAACTGGGAATGAACTGTAAGGGGAGTCAAGACTACCCAAGACCCCTGAAACCCTCCAACCCATTTCCAGAAAAGTCCAGAAGAATGGACTGGGCATGAGAACTGATTTTCATAGAAAGTAAGAAACTTATCTCCAGGGCTGGAAAAACATCTATAAAGGTACCTAGGAGTTTGGACACCCCATCAGCTGGATTGATGCTGGAGCCAGGACTGGTGATCTTTCTTATTCTTCCATTCTTCCTTTTACTCTCTCTTCCCCACCTTAGTCCATCCCTCTCTATTTCCTTCCACCCTATCCCTTTATCCAAAACCCACTGCTCTGTACTTATACTAACAGACAAGGGACTTACTTCTACTAATTTCCATGGTAAATGTATAATTTATTAATAAAACTTTGTGAGCTTTTGCAGACTCTCTGACTTTTGTAATTTCTTTGATCATGGGCATCTACGAATCTTGAGTACCCCCTTAAGGCTGGGACATCACATTGCTCTGTTCTTACAGCTGATGGATGTAAAAAATCTGTATTGGAGTGAATTTAATGAGTCACACTGGTTGTGCCATTGTTTTGTTTTCTTTCTGCATTTCCTTGGCTTTTGTGCCACAGGGCTAATTCCTCCCAGGTTTTTCTAAACTGCATTATATGAACAGCATAGTTTATCTGATTGCAGTAGAGTAGAGCATCAAACCATCAAACATGTGAATGTAAGAGTAAGATCGTGTGGAAGAACTGCTGATACTATGTTCTTCTCTTGCACAGGAAAAAGGTGTGTGTTTATTTGCCCAGGAAAGCTGCAAACATATCCTGGGGGTTAAAGCACAACAGTAATTTCTGTCTATAGATTTATCAGAAAGTGATTGTTGCTTGACTTCATGTCTCTTCACTCTTGATGTTCCTCTCTGAAAAGCTGAAATAATAGTAATATGTTGCATATAGGTTAAACCTTATACAATAAGGGCCTTGTTACCCTTGTAAAATCATGACTCAGGCCTGCTGCTTTGGCTAAGAAGAAAAGGACTATGGGAAAGTGACTCAACTGAATTGGAGGTAGAAAAACAAGTTATATAAGCATTACGTGTTCACATTGTGGTTTATGGTTGAATTATTTTTGCTATAGTTAACTGGAATGTAGCTGATAATGGGCTAGCTGCTGAAAAAGTCCTGGTTTCTGCAATAAAGTGGCTCTCCTTTGCACCTTCCTGGGAACTCTGCAGCACTCTGGACCCTCACAATATCACTCTACTGTCTCTCAGGGCTGTCATCATTTTGAAGTCCAATTTAGAACCAAAAGGTTTCAAACCACATCTGGCTCTTCCTGAATATTCCTCTACTTTAGTCATCACATTTTTCTACTTAAAATGAGCTGTTTTCTTCCCATTGTTTCTCCTTCTAGATGGGCAAAAGGAGGAAATAACTGTTAGTGACTTAAGAAGTAGAAAAAGTGTGTCTGCAAAATATTGCTTTATTCTGTAGTGAATATTTTTCTCCTTTGCAATACTAGCTGTCCTATAAAAGAGCAAAAGATTTGTAGCTACCCTTTTAATATTACTAAATCCTGCTATTGAATTAAGACATGAATCCTCAAGGGAAGAGAGCAACATATTTGTAGTATTGTCATCCTGTTGTAAATGTGGGAGCAGCTAACTCCTCCAGTGGAGTTTCCTGTGCGTTTTTTTGCATTTTTACTGAAGATTTCAATGAAAATAATTTTGCAACCTCCTAACTGCATCTGTTTCAGTTTCTTCAGGTGAATTGGAATGGAATGACAATAGCAGGGGAGTACCTGCTGGCAGCCCATAAACCAGATTAAGTTTGAAACTTGCTTCTCTCTGCTGTTTGCCTTCTCGTAAGCTCAAGAAGGATGAATCCATTCTGCCATGTCAAAGCAAGGCTTTAGTGCTATGAGGAGCTAAGAAAGTGATCAGGAAAATATATGGGAAAATAAGAAGTCACTGATTGGAGAATAAAGGGGTGAAGGGCTTAGGTATGTTTGAATCATTTCCAGTAATAAAGTTCCTAACTACTCTGCAATACAGCTGATTCACTGTCACTCGACTTTTGAGCACCATTAATGCCCAGTTTAAAATATCTATGAGATGGATTACTGTACTAAATACTTTACAGTACTGGGTTTACGGTCAGGATTTAGTGGAAAGCTTCGTTCTCCTATAAATCATGCTATGAATATTGATTGTGGTAACTTCTACTTACCTAAAAGTTTTATGAGGCTTTCAAAAAAGAAAGTACTGACTCTGTTTTGTTGGGAAAGATCCTTTCCCAGAAACTAATCTGAGGGACATCTCTAAAATATGACATTTTTGTGTTTATATAGTTAAGAATGACTTTATAACAAAGTGGTGCTAGTTCAGACCAATTTATTATATGGTGCAGAAGTTTTAAACTGCTTTAAATCAATAGTTAAGAAGACAGGAGAGTGTTTGGGTGTTATAAGTCATCATTTTAATGAAATATAGATTATTCCAAGACTATTAAACAAGTGGTTGGTGTCAGGAAAATTGTTCACTTTTTCAATGCTAAACAAAACCATCTATTTTAATGCAGCAAAATCAATAAGAAGCTGAGACCTGCCATGTAGCTTGAATGCCTAAGTAAATGTATAGTTAGAACTCCCCATTGATAAGTAGGTAGGTTGCTGTTTGCACATCCTGGTTGCTAACTTTGATTAAAGGAAATTATTTAAGGGAAGATCGAAAAAAGGAAGAAGCAGGAAAAAATTATTTTGATGAAATCACTTATTTTATTAAGCAGACAATTACCAAGCTTCTTGTTCAGGAAATATTTTCCAAGTTGGACAGATATTGGGGGCTGAGAATAATTTGGGAGTGGAGAACTATTTCAATATAGCACTTGAATTGAATGAAAGCTAGGAAGCCCAAGATTAAAAAGTAATTCATAAAGTTGCCTGAGGTCACAAATAATTGGTTTGCAATAATAAGCACAGTTTTGCTGAATGTCTTCAGAATTATCTTTAAAAAAAAAAAAAATAAAAAAGACACATAAAACTGGAGCAGGCTTGCAAACTCACCTCCCTTCCATCAAAGCCAAAAAATTACATTCTATATCAGGATGAAACCAAAACCTTTATTTTGTGAAACTGCGTCTGCTTTGGACAAGATCTTAGATTTCCAGAATGTTAAACAGGCTGCAAAACTGACAGTGAAGTCTCTCCTTAAAAACAGCCCTTATATTCAGGAGTGTTTGTGGTGTAGGCTCTCTTCAGTGTTTCATATTTAAATTTAACTTCTCTGATTTTCTCTCTATCTAGAATAATTAAAAATTCACGTAGGTAAAGAGAGAATTACTTCATATTATGGAATTTAGGGCATTCAGCTAGAATGAAGAAGACTTTGATCTGAATCATATTAAGTAGAAGTCTGAAATGTGGTCTCTCATGGCTGAATATACTGGCACTTGGGTAGTTAGTTAATCTCAGGACTTCTTCACTTTGATCATTTCTGTCATGAGGCTGAGAAAATTCCCAGTGCTTTCCAATGTTGGCTGTGGTTCTTAAAATTTCCACTTGGAAAAATCAGAATTTTTCAGTGAAAGCCCTGCTTCAGATTTGTCCTTTTAGTCTAGCTATGGTTCAGTAAATCACATGCCATCCTGTTTCCTCCACTACCAGCTCCTACTGACACTGCCTGCTAGTAAAGCATGGCTCATGAACATCAGAGTGTGACTGCCACTTGGAAAAGTGCAACTCCTCAAGGTACACAACTAAAAAATTCCTAAAGAGAAGGCATTACACAATTCTCTGTCTTGGCCCATTGATCTGCAATCACATTTCAGCAGGGCATTAATTAAAGCATTGTGTTAGTTCCATTTGCAGCTGGTTGCCTCTGAACAGCATTCAAAGGAAGTCCCTGACTTGAAGGAAACAGATTTTTCCAAAATATGCTTGAAGGCAAGCACCTTGGGTTTTGAGACTATTTTTATTTTTTTAGTAACTAAAGGTAGTTCTTTTGCAGATCATTTGCTGAAATACAGAGGATCTAGTGCTATTTTATATGTCCTAAAATATTCCACCTCAACACCCAATGACTGGTCATAGATGAAGGAATAATAATTCTCAGTAGGAAGAGTATTCCTTACCTAAAGCGACCATGGAACAGACACTGTGACATTGTTCCTGTAAGCTAACCTGGAAAAGTCTCTTCAGACATGTCAATTAGCATGTTTAAGGGATCATTTTAAAAGAATAATTCCAGGAATGTAGAGAAGACATGACCTTCCATAACATTTTTTTCTACTATTTCAGTTATTGATGAAATGAAAATAAATCAGGACAAAAACATATAGCCAAACAGCTAATTTATTTCTTTGCTTTATTTTTTTCCCTACCATAATGCATCACTTTACTTTTAAATTAAGCCCAGCAGGTAGGAAGATCCTATACCCATTTTCAAATAAGATAATTTGTCCCTGCATTACAGCATGTTTCTTTGGTATAGTTTCTTTCAGACTTAGCCCTGCTGCTTCTTGAAAGATGATTTAAAGATCCTTTGGTATAAATCCTAATGACTGCCTAAGTCAATGCTTTTTACAGAGATGTGTGAAGTTAGATTTCACTTTTTCCTGACATCTAATTTTGAGATGTCCTTATCCAGAAACACAAAGTTTTCCCCCTTTTTTCTTCTGATACACTTATTTCTCTCATTAAAGGCATTTCAGTTAAAGCTGATTGCCTTCAGCAATAATGGCATCTTGAAAAAACATAGATGGCAAAAATACATTGCTCAAATTTCTTATGCCAGCAGTTTCAGATTGAATACAAGAGACAAAGTTATGCCAGGTGCTCATGTAGAGAATAAAGATAAAACTTCTTATTCTTCTATCATTTACCATTCTCAAGGACTGGATAAAAACTTTTCTTAGAGGACAAATCTGATAGTAAGGGAATAGCACAGCCAGCTCTGGGGCTGGGAGAGGCAACTGAAGAGCCCCAGTGCCCTTTTAGCTGCAAGAAGCTAATCTGCTGCAGGGTGTGCAAGCAGAAAGATGTTCTTTGAAAATGACATCTTCTCCCTGTGTGTTTTCTTGCAGAGGCTCTGTGCTCTGAACCAAAGACGATCAGATGATTTGAATGAGACAGGACTGATTAGAGGAGTCAGTTTTATCTTATTCCTCTGCTTGACTGGAGAAAATGACAGCAAATTCCTGTCTCACAGTTCTCATCCATTATGAGTTTCACTACAGAAAGGGTTCTAGGGAAAATATTCCTTTGTCCTGCAGAATAGCATTTTGGCAGCTTCTTATTCTTTCCTTTTATGTATTTGACACATTTTGCTTCAGCTGAGGTGAAATAAAACATTAACAGTGTTTAGGACAACTTTAAAGAATATTTTCTTCATTTTTCATTGTCTTTCCATCTCTGGAAGAAAACACAAGCACAATTTTTTTTTTTTACTTTCTGTATATATTTTCTTTCTTTTTAACCCTAAAATAGACTCTTGTAATGCTGATAACACGGACTAGAACAATAGGTCTATGAACAGTACAGATAGAGAGAAACTCATGTGAAGTAACATAGGTGGGAACTGATGCATTGAATCAGCACTGGAAAAACATTTATGGATTCCAGGTAAAACAGGGTTCACTCATGTTTTACATCCACATATCTGACTTCATATGATCATTCTTCTGATTTTATTAATTGCCTTCTTATCTTGTGTTTCTCACATATTCAGATGAAGATGTAAGTTTGTTTTTGACCTCTTTTCTATTAATGGTGTTTGAAGGTAGATTAACTGCTTCATTTCAGGAAAAATCTAGCTTGAATTTCCAAATTAATCTGAAATCAAATCGGAAGTAAGCCCTCTCACAACAGTTGTGGTAGCTCTGACCTTTCCTTACTTTTCTTCTTTGACTATTTCTGCTGGTTTGTAACCTTAAGAACAAGCAGGGAACCAGCAATTTTTAATCTGATCGTTCTATCTTGTAAAGCCAAATGTGACTTCTTACACAATATACTAATTTTTTCTCTGTCTAAGGTTGCTGTATTAACATACAGGAGTTCCTCAAGGCAAAGGTAACAATAATAAGAGAAAAATGCACAAAATTGATGAGAAAAATCTTGTCTGATTCATAGACTCATAGAGTAGTTTTCATTGGAAGGGAAGAGGTCTTCTAGTCTAATGCCACTGCAATGAGCAGAGACTCCTTCAGCTAGATCAAATCACTCAGACTCACCCCGTCTAAACTTCAGTGTTTACAGGCATCCACCACCTCCCTGGGTGACCTGTTCCAATGTTTCACCATGCAAAATTTCTTCCTTATGCCTGATCTAAATATACCCCACTTCAGCTTAAAGCAATCGCCCTTTGTGCTATTGCCACAGGTGCCATTTCTTCTTTCTCTGTTCACAGTGTTCTGCCCAGAGCAGGAAGCTGATCAGCACCAGCTCTGAGCTTCCTTTCTGTCAGCACTCATCCCAAATGTCTTTCACAGCTCAAGGATGCTCCCAGGATCCTGTGAAAGGTTGGTACCTGCCTGAGGAAGATGGTCTCACCTTCCCGTAGGTTTTGCAATATGGCTCCAAAACTCCAGGTTTTATACCATAGCTTTTACTGCCAGAACAATCCTTCAATTAACTTCTCTGAAATAACAGGACATGAGTCCATTATATCCATTTTAGGGATATACTTTTTTAGAAATACATTGGTATATATGATGAATGAATATTTTAAGAAGAAATGGATTTTCAGATAAGACTACATTTTAGCTTGCAGTACAAGGGAAGATAATTTAAATTCTATGATGCATGAATCAGTGTACTAGAAGCATACAAATGAAGAGAAAATTGGGTCAATCTTCCCCTCTAAAAGCAAGTTAAGCAGTTAGACAAAGATGTATGTGAACAAATTGTTTAGCAACATTCATCCTTTTGAAGGACCTGCTTCATCATTTCATTGTGCCATCTTTGTCTTGGAACATCTACTGAAGCTGCAGTTTTAAAGATGACCCTGCTGAAAAAGCTTTCAAGCAACAGCATGAGAGTAAAAATAAAAATAAAAAAGGAAAAAACAAAAGAAACAACCAACAAAACCAAAGAACAACCCAACCTCAAAAAAAAAAAAAAAAAACCCAAAAAAAAAAAAAAAGAAAAGGAAGTGAGTGAGACAGAATTGTGCAGGTTAAAAGTGTGCAATAAAATGTTAAAAACTGCAGAGCTCAGTGAGTGCAAATTCCTTGCAGTGTTTTTAGAAAACTGATAAAGATTTCACTAAATACAAAAATGATGTTGATTTTATTCGACACAATGGTTTGCAAATTCTGGAGAGAAATGTGCTCCAGCTTGTGACTGTTTAAGGAGCAAATACCATGCATGTACCTCTTGCTGGGGTAACACTCTATAGTAGAAATATAAATAGAACAATATTAAAATAAAAAAATTTTTTTTTTTCAATAAATATGTTAAACACAATATATTTTTTCAGACAAAATTGATGCTGACTGAATTATTGTGGAGATAAGATGACAGGACAGAACAGAAGAGAGAAAGGTTTCAACTCAAAAAGGCCTCTTCTCAAGAATTCAAAATATCAGAGTATTTTATCTTACCCTTCACAGATAGCTAACCTGCTCTTCTCATCCTTTTGATCTTGGTGGCATGTGAACATACATCTTTATTACTGTTATTCTTTATTAAAGTAGCCTTTATGTGACAGATAATGACTGGTCCCACAGATATTTTGTTACCTTACCTGTATGTAAATACATTAATTATTTGATTTTGATTAAAACGCACCAACTTAAAGGCTTCAAAATTTGGTTGCACTTAAATAGTGTTCTCTTTGAAATTGTACAGAAAAAAAAGTTCCTCTAGATTCGGATGAAACCAAATAAGATTATGTACATTTTTCTCAGTCTCATTCAATATTTCATATTAGTTTAAAATAATTTAAAATATTTAGTTTTAATGTTATTTCTTTGTCAAGATGTGATTTTCACAGGTAAGAAGTAAATTATTCATACAAGCAAAAACACTATTGTGATAATTTAAACTCTCAAGCATTTCTTGTCTTTGCCTAAGAGTATTGATCACTGCAAATAAGAAAGCAACTGATACTTAATGACATTACCTGAAAGCACAACACCATTACAAAAATAACACGGGAATGGATATTTATTAGTGTAAAGATTGTCTCTGGTTTGTGTATCTCACATTAGAGGCAGTTTTGTAGTGTGGAGCACACTAAGAATTTGGTCTTGTTCACAGTTACTATTTAATCAATAATGAAAGGACATGATAATGTTTTGCATCTCATTTTAACCCTTTGAAAACTTAATTTGTAAAATATTTAGAAGAACTAAAATTAATTATTTTCTACTTATTAATAATGCTATCTATAATTTCATTCCCTGTCTCTTAAGCAAATTGTAAGAGAACCTGTCTTATTTTCTTTCAGTGAATTATAAGAATACAGGAATAATTTATCTGGATAATTTTCATCCTAATTTTCACATCAAAGTATTTACTGCTCATGTTGTGTTTTCAGTTGTCAGATACGTAAAATTTTCTCTGCTCCTTGACTACATAACTGAAATTTATTAAAGAGAATAATAACAAATTAATGAATAATGGATAATGTGTGTTGGATGCACATTTTGGCACATGCAGTAATATCTGTTCAAACTCATTAAGCTTTTGAAATCTGTGGACTTGTTCATAATAAACCACTTGCCTTGATATCACAAAAAGCTAATCACTAATAACAGGTAAATATAATAAAAAATCAAAACAAAAAGTGCTTTTTCATTCCTTAAAATGTATGCTAGTTTTTATTTTTATGTTTTGAAATGTTTTCTCATTCTTGTAGCTCGAGAGAAATAAAATCCATGAGTAATATTTGTGAACTGTTTGAGTTCTGCTGCTGAAAGAGTCTATGCAATTAAATATTTCCCCTCTTAGCAGCATTAACATTAACACATTGAATATGTTATGACAAGCCTGTCATCTTGAGAGTCACCACAGAATGTAGCTCTGTCATTAAGTTTGTCATTGACAGATTTCTTGATAAGGCTTGTCTTGTCTGAGTTTGAACCTCTTTGTCTGACTTACCTGTCAAAGCTCTTTTATTTGTTGGGTTTTAATAGAGAAATGGACATTTCCAGGTACCCATTCACACAACCTGTACCAGAAACAACTGCCTCAGGAGATGGGAATCTCATCCTGAAAATGCCAAATTTTCTACTGACTGCAATAAAGGTCCCGACTTACCTACCTTTGGCACAGATCTCTGCGATGAGGTAGATGTCTAATTGTAGGAAATATGAATCTTATTCTCTTTGTTCTGGACAGTCATTTCACATGATTTCCCTGACTGATATTTGTTCTGAGTCATGTTACTCAGCTACAAACTTTGACGACTCTAAAGGATCATTATCAGAATGAGGCAGGAGCAAGGCTCCACAGTCCTTAGAAATCGAAGGACTGGCAAGGTTGCAAATTTTTTGACAATATGAAAACTTAGCCCTGAGTGCTAAGAGCATCCTCAAGATGAGTGTCTGCATGTGAATGGGATAAGCACTGAGGATTTGCAAGTATTGAATACAAGGGAATAATAATAATAATAATTAAAAATTAAATGGCAGCATGAGAAAGGTTTTGTGAATAACTTTGTTGCTTTTACTGCCTTATTTCACCCCCAGTAGGAATCTGGATTTGGTGGTGAGCCAGCTATATATATTTAAGGCAAGTTATTCACTTTCTGTGTTCCTGTCAACCTTCTGTCTGACCACAGGTAGCTTACAGTGATCTATCTTCTGCGCCATTGTTGGTGAGAGTTAGGAAATTTTATCTGCAAAAGAATAGGCATAATGAAAGTCTTTAGGAAAACGTGAAAGCACTCACCTTACCATGGAGAATTGTTCTTAGGCAGCCTTTGAAACCTATGTTTAACTTAAGCTTTAACAAAAGTCAACTGTGAGATTTTTCTCTGAAATATGATTTGCAGGTAACACCAGCTTACTGAAGGTATTTTCTATCCGTCTCTACAGATCTCTATCTAAGGGCAGCAAATATTTTGTAAAGCAAAATGGTTTGCTTTTAAGATTTGCTAATTCAGCACAAGAGTAACGTGTTGTCTTCCAGTGAATCTTGTCTAGAATTACAGTATGTCACCCACATTCTCCTCATAAGTCATATTAGATAAGTGAAACATCTTTTAATCTCCAGAATCTCCCCTGCTATCCCCAACTGATTAGCAGCCGAGTTGTCAGGAATAAGCAACTAAAAGTATCTCAGTAACTGCATCTCTTATTTCTGGTCAGTTTAAGGACATCCATAGTTACAGCAGTTTTCTGCTATAGGTAAGTGAAAATAATTAAAAATAGCCAAAAGACATTAAGTTTTAATATGAATACATTTTCGCTGGAGAGAAATTGGAAAAAAAAAAACAAAACAGGAATTAAAAGGAACAATAATACAACAAACATTGACAGAGTGACTTTAAAGTGTCCTTTGTATGCCTCTCAGGAGAAATTTAGTGATTGTCTATGCTGAAAGGTGAAATGTGCTAGCGTATGACCTGTGCTTTATTTCCACATTTTGTCATGGTTTGTAATTTAGTGTGTCATAAATAATTGAAAAAACATTCGCAGACGATAATTAATTTTATTTAAGGATTGCCTAATCTGGTGCTCCATGAATACCTCTAATAATTTGGTACAGGGGTGAATAGGAACAATCCTAACAGTCTTGTAAAAAATTAAAATACATATCAGAAAATAAAAGAAAAAAAGAAGGATAAACTCACAGCAAGAAAATTAATCCACACCAAGTATCTTAAATATAAAATTAAGTACCATTATCTCTCCAGTTAGATCAATATCAGCTTGTATCTATTCTCCCAGAGTCTAATGGTATTTGTTGATTACCAGGGAAGACAGTTAGTGTTTGAAATTGCAATAACATTTCAACAAACCAGTGTAACCACTTCAGGAAAATGTTAACAAAATCCCTTGTCAGAACTTTACAACCAGATCTCGACAACATATGTTGAAGTTCTTTTGACATTTCCATCTGAAAAGGGAAGCTGCTGTTTTCTGAACTGCCTTGGTCTAGCAAATGTCTTTAAGGAGTTGTAGAATGCTGAGCAAGAGGGCACAGAACAAGATCTTTCCTCAGTTCTGTAATCCTCTCATTGTCAACCTCTGATTAGCTCAAAACTGACACAGTCTGCCTTCTAAATGCTTCTGGTTCCTGGGGAATGATCTGTGCTGACAAACGCTGTGGCACTCTAATTCTTCTTAGCTTAGTTCTCTGTCTTTGTCTTTGTGGTGAAATGTTCTCAGCAAAGCTTTAAAATGTGTTAGTCTTTTATTCAGTCAATTTTCTGAGATACTTCTCTGACTTCATTGACTTTTAAAGGGAGTAAAATTCTATTTCAAGTAAGTTCGGACACCCTTTACTATTCATAAAAAAAATTCTGTGCTCAGTAAAGGCTTTTCAGACTTAAATGGTCCTTAAAGCATGGATTTGCATTTTTATGGCAGAAGGCATGGGCATTTTTCTTTAATAATACAAATCTCTGCTTTTTCAGCTAATGAGGAAGACCCAGAAAAGCAAAAATTGCATCTTGTTCAGATGAGAATGAATTGTTAAATTAAAAATTGCAAACAATGGAAAACTAACTTAGATTTCCCAGTGACCTTAGGCTTTTCAGCTTTGCCATTGTTGATTAACAAATGATGATGTTGATTAATGAGGACAAATATGATGCAGGAACTTTTTAGAAAGGAATACAAGATTTTTTTTTCTTTTAATTATTATTATCCAATGCATTCATATTGTATACTCCCATGTCTCAAAAAGGATAATGTCGAAAGCAAAGTTATAAGGAAGAAAAAAAAAAAAAAAAACAAAAAATACTCTCAACTATGCAGAAGAGTTACCATTCAAGGAGTTGTGTAGATTTCAGTTTGGAAGAAGGAAATGGAAACTGTGAATGTTATGAAATAAGTGCAGGCATAGTGTCACTATGAGAGCATTGAGCTGAACTGGGAACATGACAGAAAATATGTTTCAAAGAGAAAATAATTAAACTGAGGAACTCATTGTAAGACTCTGCAAAGGACAAAAATAAAATTGAATTAAAGAATGATTAAGCTTTCTCATGAAGAAAAGGTCTGTGAAAGCCTATTAAGCACAAAGCAATGCAGAAGTGCTCCAGCTCCAGAGCACCCTGTGACAAAAAATGTCAGACAGCTGGACATAAACATCATTCTCTTTTCCCTTGCTCCTGTCCTCGGGCTGTAGCTGGGCGCTGTCAGAAGTTAAGGTACTGATCATTCAAATGTCTTTGCTCTGTACCTGGTCTGCCATGCCATTAATCAGCAGCACTGTGCCCCAAACAGTCACCCCTATGTCTGTTCCATTTAGGAATAAGGATCAAATTGGAACATGTTGGGAACACCATGGATTTTTTGTGTGATAAATGGAGCACCACCAACTTCTTCTGAGATGCTGTCAGATAGGAATAACTGTCCTTCTTATTCAGTAGATGAGTTCTGAAAACTTGTGGTCCAGCACATGTGAAATCTGTCTCTCACTGACAGGGTGATGTGGAAAACCCAGATCTGAAGCTATAACCTGCAAGAGGAAACTCTCTACTTTGGCATTCTCCCACACCTTCTGTACTCAGCACTAAGGCTTACCCACAGATATCAGTTAATAACCCAGTGGTCAAGCTGCTGATCATGCAGAGCTTGCTGGGTTTATTTTAAAGCATTATTTTTCAGTATACAGCTGATTAAAGTTAGGTGAGTAATCATTTGTTTGAATGCAGGATAGAATCCCTTAGGAAAGGCTTGAATATGTTGATTAAGATGCTCTGTGAAATGTTTGATTTGAATAGTCTCTCAGGGAGGAGGATGCTCTGAATAACTCAGCTGGCTACTATCTGAAACCTTTTCTGGGCTCTGAAACCTGATAAGAGGATGCTTTTGACTTGGATGACAAAAAACTAGACACTTCCTGGTACATATTTGATTAGTCTGAACATCACTTACAAGTAATAAGAAGCTGCAATAATAAATTCCTGTTATGATATTCTGCTATTGTTATGGGAGAGATAATTACAGATATCTCTCAAGTTCAGTTAAGATATGAACTAGTTCTTAATTAATATTTGAAGAAAGAAAAGTGATAATCTTACTACTTCTACTTTCTGGCAGCACAGAAGCTCTTTCCTTACAGCTTTTGCAGATTCAGTGAATTTATTTTACCTCAGATTAACCATTCTTTCATACCAGTAAAATTGTTATGTTTTCAATAGAGTTATTATTTTCCTATTTACCGAGAATGCAAGTAACATCCTGATAACACACTGCATTTCCAGAAATTCCCATTAATATCTAGTGACTCTGTCCTTAATTTTAATTTCATTTCATGTTCTCGTATCTTTAAAGCAGGATATATATGCTTTTTCTTCATATGCTCTTCCACTTTAATTTAGGGCATGGGGGAGGAAAAAAATTAATCTATAAAAAGGCATCCTGATCAAATTGTTTTTGTCCAGGTCTACTGTTAAAATTGACTATTGTGAACACTAGACATAATTATGACTCTAATTAAAATTTTAAATAAATAAGCACTCTATATCAAAAGTCAAATTATAATGTGATTTTACTGAAGCAGGGCAAATACACAGTGCTAAGTCTTAGCATGAATTATACATGAGACTTTATGGATGACTTACTCTAATTTGAAGAACTCAAGAGGATAAATAAAAATACTGTAACTAGATTTCTATAGGGGGAAAACAACATATTTCAGATTAGTGATCATACTTTAACACTGATGTTGGTACTTTGTAACTATGTGTAGGAAAAATGCCTCATACTGAAAGCTGGTTTTGCCCCTTGCATTTTAAATAAACCTTGTTTTCTTCTCCCTCTTCTTGCCTTATTTTCCTCTCTGTATGTTTATTCCCAGCTCTTTGTAATTTCCTTTGAGGAAAAATAATTCTTTTTAATGACATTCTGAAATGCCATTCTAAAAATGAGAAATAAAATGTTTAAAAGCATGAATCCTGGAGATAAACACAAGAGACACGTACAGATCTAAAAACCGTAGATCAAGCAAAAGAAATTGTGATGCCAGTTGCTTCACTGATAGATATTTTGGCTTCAAAATGCAAGCCATCAAGGACCATATATGCCAGGTGCCAGCTTCTTCAGGTTAAGTTTATACTTATATTTTTTAGCTAAGTCTTCATATCTATTAGATACAAGGTCAAGAGCTCCACTTTTTTCAGGCTTATTTGCTGACTCCTTGCTTCAGAGATGACCAGGAACATCGTGCATGGAGGGTCCCTATAGGAGTTATCTCTTTCCTATTAGAAGGAGTGCTAGGTGTGGTCTTCCAAGAAATGCTAAAGTCCCTTAACTTTCGAGACATTTTAGCTTTTGTTGTTCTCATTTCCATCCTCTCCAGCAGGAGTGTGAACCCTGCAACTGCCTTGCAGGCAATGGCAGATCAAGCCATAGCTTGGTTATTCATGGTCATGTGAAAGAGAAGGAATCTCAAGCTGTAGATTAAATACTAACAGGAGAGGAAGTAAGTCTAGCTATTTGAAGGAGGGCAGATATTGTAAAAATGGCAAATAAAGTAAAATACTGGGCACTGAAGAGAACAAGATTAATGGGTACAGAGAGGTGAATACAAGACTGGGAAATGGTCTCCCACATATTTTCTGATGTGAGCTTCACCTTCCTGCAGCACAGATGAGTTCTTGCCCAGCACTCTGTATCATCTGACAAAGAAGTCCATCCAGCACTGACCACGTGAAGGGTTCCCAACATCCAAGGAACATAATCTCATACAGTCTCTCTTGTACCTTTTGCCTCTTTTTAAATTTTTCCTCAAGCAGTTTTTTTCCAGCCCTCAATATCTATGCCTTTACATGATAACATATCTATTAGTACTTGAGTTTAGGCAAATAATTTGCAAATAATTTAATAAAGTTTTGCTAAGGTATTTAGAGAAAGAAACTGGGTTTGTATTACCTATATTTTACTTAATTTACTTCCTGAACTCCACTGATCACCATGGAAACTGGGACCTCCCAGCTCTGACACAGACTTACATGTGGGTGTATTGATTTCAAACTGAATGAGCAAAACCCCAGCTGAGAAAAGCCGGGAAAGACAAGAAAGGCAGTTGAGAAATCTGGGTGAGAAGAAAAGTTTGAGAAGGAACATGGTGTCAAAAACCAAATTGTGAGAAGCAAACTGATGAGATCTTGATATGATCTTGTTATGAACAATTTGTGTGTGTGTGTGTGTGTGTGTGTGTGTGTGTGTGTATGTATGTGTATGTGTTCTGGAAGACTTCGGGATTGTCCACTTTGCACTACATGGCAAATCATTTAAATAATTGACAAAGGAACATTTTCATTTCACAAAAACTGTTACTAGGATACTACAGCCTTAAAGAAAAGTCAAAGTTTCTTCTCTCATGAAGAAAATCCCTTATAAAAAGTTTTTACTTTGGTTAAAAAAAAGTAAAAAAAATAAGAAAACTAGCAATTAAAGCCATTTTCTTTCATTGTCTTCACTTTGACATAGTGGTTCCTAGGGGGATCTAAACAAAAGAACTTTTTATTTCTGCAGCCCTGGTATATAGATGAAAAAATAGAGTAAAGCAGGAGAATGTTTACTTTTCCATGATTTCTAGTGTACAGGTTGCTTGAGAAGTTTATAAAACTGCTTATTAGGAAGGGAAAGCAAATAGGAACCATGTCTTAGTGGGTGACTCTTGGAGGCAGCTCTTTTGGACACTCATGATAAATCTTTCAGGCAAGCCTCCTCACAGAAATTGAAATGAACCCCTGAAAATGACAAAGATATCACCCACTACAAATAGTCACACTGTAAAATCAAGCAGAGATCAAAGAGGATGAGCAAACTCCTGAAAAATATTGCCAAAATATTTTGGTAAATATTTATCTAACATAAAATCATATGGATCTTGAAATACTGTTATTGCTGAGCTTTAAAAAGTAAGAAACAGAAATGAGGAACTGAGGAAATAAAACTAAAAATGTGCCAGCAGAAAAATTAGTGGAACGGGAAAGAAAAATCTTGGAAAAAGTAGTAGATGAAAAAAATGTGTAAATCTTCATAGGTTACCATCTTAACACAACATTTTCAGACAAAAGAAAAATACAGAAGTACATTGGAATTTCTTCCATAGTGGTTCTCAGCATGACTGTGCCCAGAAATTCCCAGCTACAGACACAGAATCTCCTGAGTTGGAACGGACCCACAAGGATCATCAAGTCCAACTCCTTGAAGATGGACCAGGCTCTACTCGTGTCCTGTTTTGGAGGACAGGTGTTTGCCAAGAAAGGCAGGAGTTTCTCTTTGAAATGGAGAATGTAAACCCCCTCCCTCCAAATTA
>JANRMJ010000001.1:141341103-141354166 GCA_025584955.1 Alethe diademata | reverse complement strand
GAGCTGGAGCTGAGAAAGCCAACAGCCTGGGAAAAATCCAGGTTGGATTTTTCCATGAGCCTTCAACAGTGTCCACAGTGAGCCTATGAATATTATTAATAAATGATTTCTAGTAGATTTAATTAATAGAAATAATTAACCTCCTACATTTTTCTTGTAGAATCATATGCTTTCTAAAGACCTACACCATTCCCACTAGTGCCTGTTTTATGGAATAAACCCATTTGCTAGTTCTGTATTGACTTTAAAATAACTTAGATTAATTATATACAATATTATGAAAAAATCTCCATGGAGATAGTAACAAAAACCTGATGGAGTGGGTACAACAGAAGCCAATGAAAATTTCAGTTGATTGATGAAAGATAATACATTTTAGAAGTCTTTAACCCTGAAACACACAATGTGATTCTCAAAGAACAAAAATTACCACGTCAATCTTCTGGAGAAAAACTAGTACTGCTAGTAGATTAGCTTATAAAAAGCTATGTTTTTTATTGGCAGTTCAGTTTGATTAAAAAAGGAGAAAATTGAGATGTTAAACTTATGGACAGAAAATGGCATCGATGAATGATGGGAAAGAATTCCAGTGTGTGGGATAAAGAAGGCCTGCAGTAACAAACATCAGAAGATGGGCATCATCTTGAACAGAGAGCTACAGGTCAGGTAAAAGACACTGAGAAGATTCCAGACACACATCTCTAGGGAGGATTGCTAAAATGGTTTTGTTCCTGACAAAGACTTCAGTGATGAGAAATCAACAATAAGAAGGAAGCACATCCACATTTCCATTTGTGGTGCTGACAGAGACAATGACATGCTCATATTTTGCATTCCCTATTGCAAATCCAGTTTGTTTTTAACACCTTTATTTCAATGAAAGAAAGCTGTTACAGACTGGCACTGAATTACTGACATCCTCCCAGCTGCCAGCTGTCCTGCTAAGGCAGAACTGTGCCTTGTCTGTTGCTAGAAATGATTGCTCTAAATTAATTTTCTCCAGTCTTTCTAATCAGCACATACAACACTTATGAATTTACTATGAATGTTTCCTATTCTAATCTGTCATGCAATAAACAGATTTTCTTATTTCTGCTACCTATGTAACCTAGGATTAAATTTCTTCATAATGGCACATGAGAGAAAAAAGTATCTTTTTTATATATTTTGTGGGGGTTTTTGGTAGTAGGGGGCTGCAGGGTAGCTTCTCTGAGAAGCTTCCAGAAGCTTTCATCACATCTGACAGCCAATGCCAGCTGCTTCCAGGCTGAAGCTGGCCTGGAATGGCCAGCATCAGGGATGGCAGTAGTGCCTCTGGGAGAGAATACTTAAGAAGAGAGAGTGGGGATGGGCAATGTTGTGAGGAAGCTGAAGGGAGGACTGAGAATACGTGAGTGAAACAGCTCTGCAGACACCAAGACCAGTGGAGAAGGAGGGGCAGGAGATGCTCCAGCACCAGGATAAGGTTCCCACGCAGTCTGTGGTGCAGCCCATGGTGATGCAGCTGTGCCTGCAGCCCCTGGAGGATGCATGTCAGAGCAGATGGATGCTTGAAGGAAGCTGAAAATCTTTGGGAAGCCCACCCTGGAGCAGATTTGCTGTCAGCACCTGTGACCCCATGGGAGACTCATGCTGGAGCAGTTGGTTCCTGAAGGACTGCACCAAGTGGGAGGCACTTATACCAGAGCAGCCTGTGAAGAACAGCAATCCATGGGAAGGACTCGTGCTGGGAAGGTTCATGGAGGACTGTCTCCCATGGGAGGGACCCCAGAGTGAATCAGAAGCATATGAGGAATCCTCACCCTGGGCAGGAAGGAGCAGCAGAGAAAACTTGTGATTGATGAACTGACTGCAGTCCTCATTCCTCATCTGCCTCTGCCACTGTTGGTAAAGAAGTAGAGAAATTGGGACTGAAGCTAACATACATTAGGGGCTGCTTCTGAACCAGATGTGTCTCCTTGTAATTAAAAACACAGAGAAGTCAGAATTACTAAATGCCTTCTTTGCCTCGAAGTTTACTGCTTAGGCTGGCTGTCAGGGATCCTGAACCTCAGAGGTAAGAGAGGAAGGTTGGAGAAAGGAAGACTATCCCTTGGTCATAGAGGGTTGGGATAGAAGCTGCTAGACAGGCATAACAGCCATAAATCCACAGGCACTGATGGGATGCACCCACAGTTGCTGAGGGACTTGTTGAGAGTGGCAGAGCACTGGAATAGGATGCTTAGGGAGCTCTTGGAGTCTCCCTCTCCAGAGACATTAAAACCCCACTTAGACACATCCCTTTCTAAACTGCTCTAAGTGACCCTGCCTTGGCAGAAGGGTTTGACTTGATGACTCCAGAGGTCCCTTCCAACCCTAAAAATTCTGTGATTCTGTGAACCAAGGAAAAGCAGATGACAGGACATTGGCAACGCAATCTCTTATTTCAAACATATTATTTTATGATGTTGGAAATATGAAATAAATGCTTCAAAATCTCCTTCAGCAAATGTTGCCATCTGAAGGCTCTTATCTCTAAATTCAGACCGTAACTACAGGTCTCTTCCATTAAAAAAATGAGTAGACGTCTTATAGTGAGCTGCTCCCACTACCACTGAAATCAGTGACAGGAGCTCTCCTGTTCTGAGCCCAATGCGTTGGAGAAATTTGTTAGAAAAAGTTTTTTTTCTCATTAAACATCTGCTGTACCGCAAGTGTATTTATAGCTATACATTTCACACAATATAGTACTTTTAGAATTGGCCATGATGCACTTTGGGAAAATTGTGGCCATGGCATAGGAGACCCTGAATGTTTTTCCTTCAATCCTGATTTTACAATGTATGCCAAAAGACTTCAGCCTTTACACTCCTGACTTCATATTAAGTAAGAAGAGAATCAGTCCTCCATAGTTGAACAGAGCAGATGTATGGCTTTAAATGACTGAAAATTATATTTCTTCCCTGTAGATTAAACATCCTCCTACTGCTTGTTAAATACGCTTGTTCATTTTCTTGATTGACTATAGATTCAAACAGCCTTCTTTTTTGGAAATAGATATCCTTAGATGAGGTAGTCTCAGCATTCAGTAGAATGTTAATGCCTAGTCTTCTGCAGTACAACATGCCTTGAGATTTTCATCAACAAAATATTGTGCAGCATGTGAGCAACTGAATAAAAGAACCCAAAAACACACCAATGTTGTTTCCCACAGGCAGGAGCTAGGTAATATCAACCAAGAAATCACTATTTACTAATGAAGCAAATTTACATCCTTCTGCTGGTTTTGTTTTGTTTTTCCACCCTGGGGGAAAAGGTTAAAAAAAAAAAAAAAAAATGTAAGGAAAAAATTTGTTTGGCACCTCTCATTTTACAATTCACATTTCACCTATCAAACAGATTACATTAACACAAGCATCCAGTGAGAGAAGCAGGAGCATTATCTAAATCCCATTGTATGTCTCCAGCATTTCTGCATCTGAAATTTGACAGGTTTATAGTTTTTCTCATAGAAATCATGAATCTCTCCAGGCAAGAAACAGCCAACAGAGTATCTCGTTCAAAGACTTTTCAAGGTCACTCTATTCAACAGAACAGAAGGTCAGGATAATGGTGATGTAGTCTCTTCCATAACTAGCATCAGAGTCCACTGGGGAGTCAAGACATCTCATAAAGTCTAATGGTGTTTTGGCATCTGTTCCAGAGAGTTTCTCTGCCCCCTCTTTCCTTCCGCTTTTGCCTTCCTAGGAGAAATGCAGCAGCTACATGACAGAAAGCTGGAAATGTAAGCATTAAGCAGCTAACCTGTGGTTACTTTTGCCATTTCTTTAAAAATCCTTTCTGCTTCTAGGGTTCACATGGCTCTGTCAGAATTTCAGTTTGAATGGGATAAGAGCCAATTCAGTTGATACCCTGGAGGCAATCTAGAATGTGATTCCTGTGGAGTTATTCATAGATTAGCTTGTGTCCTTTACAGAACCTCTAAATCCTCTATAGGTTGGTGCCACTTATTCCTGGATTAAATCTACACTTTCCACAGCTAATACTGATGTGTCTCAATATAGTTCTCATTCATTTAGGTACTTTGGTAACCACTGAGGGTATTATCAAGGGGCTAGAAACAAAATAGCTCTCAGAAGAGCTCTGATTTATCCTTCAGAAGTTTGCACAGTTCCTCTGCATTTTTTTTTGTGACAGAACATAGAGTTCTTACACACAACAAAGCTCTGTGGGTATCCTGGGTATTTTTGCACTGTATGAAGCAAAGGTAAAGTCATATCTATCAGCTTTGTTTAAAGAGACCTCAGCTATTAATGTGAAATGTGACATATGTTCAGCCTCTAATCTTCTGCTCCCTGATGAGAGTTTCACCATCAGGTACAGTAAGGACAAAGAACAGTATGGGAATTCAGAATGAAAAGATAGGGATAAGTGCTTTATCATAGAAGACTGAGGCACAAATGGCCCTTCAGTGTTCTGTGTGAACTCAGAGCTCTACTTGCAGGTTTTCAGATGAGGAAGAAATTTCTTTCCAGAAATGTTATTGATGTTGTCTGCATTTACACTTTGACAGAGCCTCCGTGTCACTGAGATGTTTACACTGCCAGTTCACAGAGCTAGGTTTTGAGATCCTTAGGAACCTTGATTTAGATTCTCTTAGAAGGAAACGCACTTTTGAGAAACAAATGGAGTATCTACCTCTCTGTATTCCAGAAAATTTTTAGGGTAATTAAAAACTCTATCATCATACTGCAAAATAATTAAAAAGGAACTGAATTCAAGCCCCACAAAACCTCTTTTCAGTTGTTTCGCATAGCTCATGAACTCAATTTTTACACCTTTTTGCACCTTCTTCTGCTGCTGAGATGTAAGTTATACAAGAAAACAGTGAAGATCTGAGCATCTCTCCTATGGAATAAACATCCACAATGGAACAACGTTTTGCCCTTTGGACCTCATGCCACTCAATGAGCTTGTGCACCAAGGAAAAATTGCTCAGTTCGTGGGATTTAAAGAGAATCAAGTTTAAAGAAGTTTTTATCTGTTAATAATATTTAATTAACTCACAAAGAGCGAACCAGGCATTAGGGATCAATAACAACAATCTAACAGATGAACCAGAATGTTAGAAACTTATAAGCTGTTCATAGAACTGTACATACCTAAACACCTTTCAATGTGCTGGTACACACAGTGAGCTGTGCACACACCTATTTGCAGACAGTATGGGCTGCAGACAGTATGGGCTACAGACACATCCCCTCTTCTGGAAGGGCAGGTCCTGCATTTAGACCTATCTCTTTTTTGAGATATAAGCTTTTCAGCCTTATTTACACCTGTGCCTCTCCCTACAATCTTCTATTGCACAAACCAGTGGGAAAGTGTGCCTCATGTTCATGTACATGCACTCTCAGTCTCCTGGATACCTTAGGACTTTCTCAAGTGGCTCCAAAGTCAGCAAACATATAGATGTTCAGGGATGAGAGTCTTCTGGAAAGACTAAGCCACCTGGCCTGCTGCATGCATGTGTTGGTGATCAGATGTGAGCATGGAGGGTGTCATTGCAGCCAGTGGGATCTAACCAGTGAGGCTTGGTGAATAGAGTTGATTTGAGCACAATGCCCCATTAAATTATTTAAATAGATGCACCTAATCCCATTTCAGACATATTACAGAGCTCCTCTTTACATTCAGCTTCTGCTTCAAAAACACAGGAATCTGATTCCTCATAGATATCCCATTTTATGATCATGGTTAACCTGCAGAGTTCAAAAGGTGCTATGTGTCTACATTTTGGCAAATAAATCCAAACCCTTTTGCCTAATCAGCTGAGCAGCTCTCAACACTCTGAGTGCTAATAAGGAAAGAAGTTTTAGCTGCTCAAATGAAGAAGTTTTCATCTAGGCCATTTGACATACTCTAGGATATCCATCACTGGCATTTAGTTGCTGCTCCAAGAAGGATATGGATCTACCATGTAGATCCCAGTATTTGGCATGCCTGAAAGCCTAACATGGACGTCTTTGGAGAATGAGTAATGGCAGAAAAGCATGGGATGTGATCAGCTGAACTGAGCACCCATTGACTGTAGTGGGAGCTTGGACTCCCAAAGCAGATGCAGATTGCACGTGCAGGTGTGCTGCCTTGGGACACAGTGCCATTCTTTCAGAAAAATCTAATCTCTGCTTCCAACCTTTCCCTGACTCCTCTTCACCCATCTTTGTCATATTGCATGAGTATAGATTCCCTTTTCTCAGCATTCCTGTAACTCACACATAGAAACACCAGGTTGGAAGAGACCTCCAAGATCATGGAGTCCAACCCAACCCAAAGCCTCAACTAGACCATGGCACTGAATGCCACATCCAGTCTTTATTTAAACACATCCAGGGCACACACTGCACCACATCCCTGGGCAAACCATTCCAATACTTTATCACCCTTTCTGTAAAAAACTTTGTCCTAATATTCAACCTATATTTTGCTTGGCATAGGTTAAGACTGTGGTCTCTGGTTCTGTCAGCTCTTGCCCAGAGAAAGACACTGACTCCCACCTGAGTAGAACCACCTTTAAGGGAGCTGTAGAGAGTGATAAGGTCACCCCTGAGTCTCTTTTTCTCCAGGCTGAACAACCCCAGCTCCCTCAGCCGCTCCTCACAGGGTTTGTGTTCCAAGTCCCTCACCAGCCTCGTTGTCTCCTCTGGACGTGCTTGGGCGTCTCAACGTCCTCCCTAAACTGAGGGGCCAGAACTGGACACAGCACTCAAGGTGTGGCCTCACCAGTGCTGAGTCCAGGAGAGGAATGACCTCCTTCCTCCTGCCACACCATTCCTGATCCAGGCCAGGAGCCATTGGCCTTCTTGTCCACCATGGCACACTGCTGGCTTATGTTCAGCCGGTGGTCAAACTCCTGACAGAAGAGGGTTACAACAGCAGCTATGGCTTTGTTTACCTCCCGTGGTGGTTTAGATCTGTAGCAGCTTCTTAATGTACTGAAACTTTAATGTAGTTATGTGAAAAACATCAAATGCCAACACAGGCAAGAGAGATTTCAGGATAACATACCCAACTTTAAGTTAATTTTCACAGGCATTCAAGATTCTTTCACTATCTCCAGAATGCATGCTACAAAAGATAAAGTACTTCTTTATTAAAGTTGATGTGAGAGTTCCATTTTATTTTATGCTTTATTTTATTTTGCATTTCTTTTGTTTAGCTCTCAGAAACAGATGGGTCATTTCAGCTGAATCTTAAATCAGATTATGGCTAACGATTAAAGTCAGGAAAGTCTCATGCTTTTGAAAACAGCATCTTATCAGAAAATATCTGAGGGTGTACCATGTACAGAACTCATTAAATTGCTTATAAAATTTAATGGTGTCTTATGTATAAAATATGAATATGTATCATTCAATAGTGAAATACTAGACCAGAGGCATAGCTGGGTTGAATCTGCTCTATTGTTTTTCTTGTGGATTTTTTTATTGTTTACATTTGCTCTATTATATCAAGAATATTTATTTCTTAAGAATAAAATTTTAGAGTTGTAAGTATGCAATTCATAACCTGTTTCTCATTAATTTCACAAGCCACATCCAGCAGGTCTCTACGAAGAATGGCAACGAATCCAACATGTAAGATAAAATGCTGAAAACAACAGAAGAGAGGTTGGAATTTTTTGTTATTTATAAGTACCAATGTTATAACTATAACCTGTGCTGACTTATGAGACTGGATTTTCGTCTTCATCATGCAATTTTGCCCAATGGTTTGACGACTGTGGGAAAATTTAAATGAATATGTGTTTGGATGTAGAGAAGACAGGTAACAATACTGTTTGTACAATTCTGTCACTTTTCAAACTGTTTAATATTTAAACAGACTGAAGGCTTGGTATCCATGTCCTCTACTGTTTGCCAAAGTGTGAACTTACAAATGACACTGATCACTGTGACTGAGCCTTTTTCAATTAAAATGAAAAATATTTCTCCTATTTTACAGCAGTAATAATGAGAGAAAATTGAGTTTCTTGCTACTCTGAGAATGATCTTTTCAGTGTCTGAGGGGCTCTAAGCCACCTGCACTTCAATTCTGAATGAGAAGTTGGGCAGCATTTTGAAAAGCTGCTTGACCAAGTAATGAAAAGAAGAGCAACGAAGTGAGTACAACTCATATGGAAGACTTAAGAAAGATCTCAAGGAGTTTGGGAAAGCAATAGAAAATAAAAGAAAAACTAAGCAAGAAAATATAATATGCTGAAATGGCAAAACTCTTCATTTGAAACTGCCATAATTCATGACGTAAAACAAGAAAATATTTCAAGAGGTCAAAGAATAAAACAGAGGCAGCAAAAGCATGAAATATCATGTGAGCAACAGAAAATCTCAGGTAACAGCACTCATAGATAAAGATGACAGATATGTCACTGACAGGCATAAATCAAGAAAGACATGGAAGAATGCAATCAAGGTCTAGTTAACAAGAAAGTACACACCTCTGAGCCTTGGTGGTGATGCATAAAACAGGGAGAGGGTGGCATCCTTTGAAAGACTATAGAAGGCTGTTAAGTATATATTTTTGGATGTAGAAATGGCAAAAAGTGAATTAGGGTAGTACAGGATGCTAAATAGATAATTTCTAAAGATGTGCAGAAGTTTTTAATCTTATGAGAGTTTTGCACCCTTTGAAAAAAACGTTCAATTTATATTTTTTAACTATATTTTTTAGAAAATCCCAAAGCAAAACCAAGACAAACATGGTTCTTAACAGAGTAATGAGAGCAGAACTCATATTTCTTCAAAATGTAAAATATTTCTAGTTGTTCTGCTTTTTTACTTTGGTGTCCTCATCCCTCCATGAGGATCAGTAAAGCTATTTCCCACATTTTGCATTTAACAAACTTGCTAAGGCAACATGAACTAAAGCCTATTTAAACATTTGTCCCTAGGAAGAAAACCTCATCACCAGTTGATATGTCCTTTCTAGGAGTTTGTGATCCCTGGATCTGGACATGATTAACCTCATTAGTTTTTAAAAAATGAGCATTCTGATCTAAACCCAAACAGTGTGAGGAAAGCAGCTTTTTTTAAAAACAGCTCCCATTTGAAGCTTTCCAAATGTTTGCAATACTGGGCTACCTTGTTTCAAAAAATAATTCAAAAGCATCTCTCAAATTATTTCCCATATTTCAAGCCACAGGAGCTGTTCAGATTTATTTTAACCAAAGCTCTGTGAAGGCACTGAGATCTTTCAGTGCTCTGCTTCTGAGTGCAGGCGACTGAACACACACAACGTTAAAAGACAGCAGGCCAGACCCTGAAATTTTTAATCCAATGGAACTCCCACGCCTCAGCAAGAACTTTACTAAGGTTAAGACTACTAGACTTGGCGCAGCTCCAGTGCCAGATCTGTGAACTTTGCTTAGCTTCAGGATAATTAGAGTTCAGAGGCACTAAGGTACTTCAGAGACTTCATTGCTGATAACCTGAGGCCAAATCTTGAAGATTTTCCTCCTTTCTTTCCCAGCACACAAGCAGGCAAACTTCCACTGACACTGGGAGCTGACTGCCTAAGCAAGCACACATCAGGGAAGGAGGCAAAAACGTGTTGCATAGCGGGAGCTTTGTTGGATGGGATTTCACCTTTTACTTCAGATGAGGAAAAATCTATCAAAAATGCTGGACCCACACCAAGATTTATTATTGAGGTATTAATCAAATGAATTAAAACAGCTCTACACTGTGTCCTCCATGGATATATTGCACTCCTTTCTGTTAGTCTTAACACTGTGGGTTAAATAAAATAGATAAGTGATGTATGGAAAAATGTTTCAATATTGTGCTTTATGCACTTACAATAATCTTCTCTGTCCCATGCCTGTGAATGTACTTTGCATGTATGCAGTTCTAATAAAAAGAAGTGACTTACAGCTTTTTCAAATGTTGCCATTATGATTATAATGATGAAATTATGTGCACACAGGGAGACTTGATGATAGTGTAGTATTTCCTAAAAGCAAAAGTGCCCAGAAGGTTTAAAAATGCAGCTCAGAACTTAAACAAGATTTTTTAAAAACAAAAATAGTGACACTTACAAGCTTTAATTTTCTTTAAATGCTCTAATTTTCAACTTTGTGCTGTTTAAGAAATCATATACTATATTTTACTTTGAGCTATGCAATATTAGATTATCTATTCTAGGAAACAACCAAACTATGTGAGTTTTCTTCTGCATTAATGTACACACAGATATCTTGATGAAAACAGGCTTTTTTTTTTTTTTCTCTGTTATTTCAATATTATTCATTATGTCAGGCAAGAATTGTTGGCATTTCAGAGTTGTAGAAGTTCATATGTATTTGCTATGTGCTAAATAAATGAATCATAGAATCTAAATAATGTAAAAGATATCTAATCAACTTGGTGGCCTGCTCTGGACTTGCTCCAGCAGTTCCATGTCTTTCTTGTGCTGGGGACCCTAGAGCTGCAGCTGTGGTCACATCAGTGCAGAGTAGAGGGGTAGAATCATTTCCCTTGACCTGGTGCCCACATGGCTTTTGATACAACCCAGGATACAATTTTGGGACACAGCACTTTCATGGCATTCACCAATTCACAGTTAATATCGATAGAAACACATGAGGTTAATAATTCTTCTTGAGCTAGAATTACAGTAGTACTAAATTCAGTTCTGTTGTCTAAAAGGATAAATCCAAGATTTGGTTGTTGCACACCAAATTTGCTCATGGTACTGTGACATCAGCATTTTCTCTGCAGGAAGATTGTCCAGGTCATTTCCAGTGGTGTTTCTTTGGGGAACTGTCTAAGCTGGAACCCCACACTTGTGCTTCACCCTTTGTTTGTCTTTCCCATTGATGCCTATCTCTGAAACATGCTTTTGAACAATCAGAGCTTGGTCTCCCCTTGCATCCCTCATGTCAGGATTCTGCCCTATTGTGTGACAAACTCCATGCAAACAGTGTTGTGTAACACATCCCTTGGTTCTGACTCCAAGGACAAAGTGATGTGGGACAGGTGATTCTGCCACTGAGGTTCCTAAAACCCTGCTAGGGAAGCTGGCTCTGCCACCACAAGCTGCATAACCAGAACTTTGTCAAGGTTAATTAGGTGTATAGAGAGGCAGGGCCCATTAGGTGCCAAGAATCCCTTATTGGGACATTTCTGCTGCTTTTGGGAACCCTGCAGCCTTTCGTAAGTCTACATCCACCAATTTCCTAGGAGGTAACACGTCTACTTCTGCTCAATCTCTATAAACTTGCTTTGAATCCTTATTAGCTCAGCTAATTTTAAAAAAAATCCTCTTCTGGAGGTCTATATTTTAAAAGGCTAACACCTGGCATTTGTTAATCATTACATTATTCTAACATATTTTACAGCTACTGAGACAAGATACCTGGGTGTAAGTACATGGATATAAAAATAGAAATAGAAGTCCTTGCTCTTTTAATGAAGAAATTGCTAATCATTTTCCTTTTAATATTAAATCTATTATTCATGTCAATATGACATGGATGTAAGACTGTCATTACCAGATCATTACAAGAAATTTCTTTATCTGAGGCTATGCTAGGAGGGATGATAATTGTTTTTGCTAATAAAAGTAACTGCTATTACTTGGATTTTAAAATATAATTACATGGCAGGAATACTTTGCTGCCATTTACTTACACAACCCATGTAATAGCCATATAACTAAATTAGAAATGGATGAGGAGGAGAGTGGAGATTAAATCCAAATTTGCCCCTTTCTGATGGTATGCAGAAAGTTCTCACAGGACTGACTGAATAAAGAATGTGGAGTTAGTGAGGAGATATTGCTCTTAGCTCAGAGCAGACACAGATGATCAGAAAATGAGCAAAGCAATTATTCATACCAGGCTGGCTCATACTGCCAGCAGTACAGGTGAAGGATCCTTGGTGTGCTGCCAGGTTTATGGTACTGACCCCTGCAGAGACCCCTCTGTGCCTGCATATCCATATGGCAGTTCATATACACACACAATGCTTCCAAAACACCAGCACTGTACCCCCAAACCACTCTGTGCCAGTTATTTCGTGATGTTAGCATGTTCTGAGGGTCACATGCATTGATATGCCTCAGCAAAATAACAAATACATTTTTTTCCAGTCAAATAAAGAATTAATAAAATAAAGTGCAGTGTTTCATCTGTACCATAGAAAGTTTATCTGTGGAACGTGGCAAATAATAATGTGATTTCTTGTGTGACTAAAGGTGAATATGGAATATATAAAAAAAAAAGGAAACAGAGAGAGAAAATTCTCTACCTGCATTACCATCCTGGGTTTGGCTGGGATATAATTAATTTTCTTTGTGGTAGCTGGCACAAAGCTGTTGTTTGGATTCAGTAGAAAAAAAATGAATTTTATGTAGCTCTGCCATACAACATTTCTCATTTCTTGAATATGATATAGATACATCTATCTATGTGTGTCTCTGAGTGTACAGATCTTTCTGTGGAGAGAGATAAAAGTACCTGAATGAGCTTGATGAGTTACAAATGAGGAATTTTGAAAACCTGTGACTTGAATTTTGATGATCCTGTGGGGAACAGAGGAATGCAGGTCATTCCTTACAGTATGTCTGTGGGGTATCAGGGGTAGTTTTCACTTGGGATTATTCTCAGTGCCTTTGTTAATGATCTGGAAGACAGAGCAGAACTTGTAGCTGACACTATGGTGGGAAATGTTGCAAAATAAACTGTAAGGAGAGAGAAAAACAGAAGGGCTCTAAAAAGGTGATTCAAAGGAGAGGTAGGAAATGAAATTCAAGCAGGGTTTGTACTTATGGGAAAGAAACAGCTCAGAACTCAGTTGAAACTGGGGAGTAATTTAAAGTCTGATTAAAAGCCTCTTGACATTAGTGGAAAAGATGCACGCTGATTTTAATGGGCCTTGAAACTGATGTCTTTTAAAGCACTTTGAGTTTCCTGAATGAAAGAGACAATATACAGCAGGTCTGGTCCTGTGGGGGAGAATTTACAGTGCAGACCTGTTGTAATCCAATACCAGAGGCTGAAGGAATGTATAAACATATCCCGTGTCCC
>JANRMJ010000001.1:141327949-141341003 GCA_025584955.1 Alethe diademata | reverse complement strand
ATCTTGCCGACCCTCCTGTCTTATCTTAATAGTAATAATAATTAGGATAGAGACAAAGAGAGTCCGGCACAGGCCTGTAGCAGGAAGATCCAGGGAAGCTTTTACAGAGTTGTCTGGGACTATTAAAGTAATAACAGCATTTCACTCCCTCTTCTCTCTCTTCTAACCTATCCCCATGTTTCTTGCAGTTATAGAGGTGAATAGGACATAGAGGGGCTGCTTTGTGAGCACCAGAAACTCCAGTTATATATATATACATAGCATTCCTGAAATGACTTTTGCCCTTAGCTCATGTTGGAAAACTATGCTCTTCAACCCAAAAAATGCTCTTTAATGAGAGTGGAAAGCTTGAATAAAGAACAACATTTTACTGGTGTGTACTACAGGTAATATATTACAAACCACTTGGAGAATGTCTGTCAACAAACTTGTAGATGCAGTTAATATTTTACACCAAACATAAAATATTAAGGTTCTTTTTTCTTCTCAAAACTTCATACAGATGATTTCCCCAGTTGATTTATTAAATGGACATGATATAGTGCAGACAAAGTCATGTACTTGAGGTAGCAGCTATTCACCCTCATCTTTTCAGTGTGGAGAAGTCTCCAGGGAGACCTTTTAGCACCTTCCAGTACCTGAAAGGGGCCTCAAGAGATCTGGGCAGGGACAGTTTAGAAGGGCATGGAGTGATGGAATAATGGGGATGCCTTTTAGGTGAAAGAGGGGAAATTTAGATCGGAAATTAGGAAAAAATGCTTTACTGTGAGGGTGGTGGCACACTGGAAGAGGTTGCCCAGAGAAATTGGCAGAAGAACACTTCCCATCCGTGGAGTGTTCAAGGGAGGTTGGATGGGGCTTTAAGCAACCTGCTGTAGTGGAATGTGTTGCTGCCATGGCAGGGCCTTGGAACAAAATGACTGTTAAGGTACCTCCCAAACTAAACCATTCAGTGGTTTTGAACATCGTGCTTTCTTAAAAAAAATAGTAATAATAATAAAAAATCATGTAAGCAAAGCAGGAAAACCAACTTCTGTGTCACCATAAGTACTGCCTCACCTGGTTGCTTATGAACACCTATTAAAATTCATTTATTTATTTTAATCATGCTAGATCCTGTGACACAACCAAGGTATAAAACATTCTTTTTAGAAGCTAACATGACCAGAACTTTGTATGCTGACATCAGTTAGGTGTATTTAGCATCTCTGTAGAGAACCTTTTTGTATATTTAGTGCATAGAACCAAGTTTTGAAATATATATAGTGTCATATTTCTCGAGTGTGTTTTATCTGAACCATTTTGAATGTTATTATTTACCTGTGTGCTGTCTCATTTTTTTATTTTTTTTTCTTCTATTTTCACCTTTCCTCCTATTTTTTTCTTTTCTTTCCAATCTCTAAAAGAAAGAAATAAAAAACACTAAAGAAAAATAAACACATGAAAAAGAAAGACATATATCAAACCTGTTTGAAAAATGAGCATTATGAAACTCAGTACAAAGTAAAGGAAAAATTATGTGTTCCCTTTCATGCCATTTTTGCTAAAAGCCGTGAGAAGAAAGGAGCAAAACAAGCTTTCACTTTCAAGTTTTAATTAACAAGAAATATCTTAATAAACATACACACTTTTGTAACTTCTTAAACTTTGTTAATTGGAAAAATAGGGATGCACACCCAAGTTGCACCTCACTGAATGCAAACAATTATAAAAGTGAGTGAAACTGTAAGTGATAATGAGAAGCTCTATTTGCAACTGTGCTGAAATGTCTTCCTAGATCCTCTCTGAGGCATTCATACACCATATGTTTCTAGAAAATTGGTCACAGAATTGTCGTCAAAATCGACATCCCCCAAAAGTTAAAGGCATGACTTTGGTTTGTACTTATCATTGTTCTACAAAGGCAAAAGTTCTTTTACTTTTATTACACCAAGGCCTTTCTCCATTTCCAGAAGCACTAGCACAGTGAAAATGCTCAGATTTCTCTATGAACCCCTCCACCCACATCGTGGGTGATGCCCGCAATGGAAACCATTCACCATCACCACAGGATGAGCAAGAAGTTGCACATGTTAGATTCTAATATTTGTCATATTTACCAATTCCACTATATTCTTTTTTGCCTTCTAGCAGAAAGCTTTGTTCTGCTGCCAGTCTTCTTCCTGGCCTCCACTGGATTCAGTTGGCTCAAAGAAACCTCTAAAGGCGTGATTGTGTCGGCGAGACTTGATTTCGTTGGATGGGGCTTTGAGCAAGTTCGTCCAGTGGAAGGTGTCCCTGCCCATGGTTGAGGGGTTAGAATGACATAATTAAAGAGTTTTCAATCACTGGAACAGCCTGCACAGGGGTGGAGTCACCATCCCTGGAGGTGTTCAGGAAATGACTGAATGTGGTTTAGCTGACAAGGTGATGTTCAGTCACAGGAGGGCCTTGATGACCTTAGAGGTCTTTTCCAATCTCAATGATTGTATGATTTTACCATTGACGTCCCTTCCAGCCCAAACCATTCTATGATCTCTAAAGTTCAGGCAGTGGAGAAGTGGCTTTTTCAGATGTGCTATTTGACTTAGCATGCGACACAAACACGGTTTTTCAGTCATATGGAAAATTTCCTTGAGAAACCAAAGGAGGCAGTAACAGAGAAGAAGGGACCTAAACAGAGAGCAGTAACAAAGGGACCCAAGCGAGGCTGGAGGAAGAGAAGAGGTGCAGGAGAGGCTGCAGGCTTGGTGCAGGGTTAGCCCCCAGCAGTCCTGGAAGCCCTGCTGGAGCAGAGACCCTCCCTGCAGCCCAGGGAAGGGGACACACCGGAACAGGGAGATGTGCCAGGAATGTGTATCCACACCTTTATCAAATATTTATTAGAAAATGTAATCCTAGTATTCAGGTCATTAAATATCAGCTTTCCTTGGAGAAAAAAAATGTAAACAACAGCATGAGGTGAGTGCAAATATGTAGATGGAAGTTCAATATAGGAGAAAAAATGCTTTGGAATGTGTGTTTTACAAAATCTCTGTAGTAGTTTCCACCTGGGGACTTAAAAGTCCTTTAGCAAATGTTAATGAAATAGAGCTAAGTCATCATAGGTCATTATTTGTTATTCATAAGAAATTAATTACTCTAGGTTAAAATCACATGGCAATTAGGCTGCTGAAATAGTTAGAAATATCTAATAAAAGCCGTATCAGTCATTACACAAATATTTGCATATTTTTGTTTAAACAGAGAGATAGCAGCAGAGCAAACTAAACCAGAGGATTTTATATTTGCCAAGTGTAGTTTTTAACACCTTTTGTGGAATACCATGAGTAAAAAAAGACACTGCAAGTGGTCCTTGCATTTTCCAGGCTATTTTTCGTACTCCTTTTGTTCCTTTATCCTTTTCCTATTTGGAAGCAATGTTTTGAACTATATTGGTTCCTGCTTCCCTATCTTCCCATCTTGCACATGTAACTCTCCTTTAATGTAAGCCAGCTTTAATATCCTATACTTTTAACAATTTAAAATAAAGAAACATGGAGTATCAATGCCCAGTGTTGGAATCAACTAACCCTCTTTACAGCCCACCATGGAGATTTAAGAGGACCCATAATGTTGCGTGGTGATAAAAGCCCCTAGACATACCCTAAAGGCACAGAGAGACACAACAGGAGAGATTCCCCCAGTAAAACCCTGCCCTGACTGCCCCAGGCCCATTCCAGGAGTCATCAGTCGATCAAAAGCCAATCTGCACAAATTCAGAGGAGCACAGGGGCACAAAGAAAAGCAGGAACACAAGTAAAGGACTCAGAGTAAGGGAGAACCTGTCTGATCTCCTCCCAGGGGGCTTTCCCAATAGACTCAGTCTCACTGTCGAGAAGGGAAATGCATCACGAGAAGTCAAGGCTGGAGCACCTCTGGGATTGAGAGGATTGCTGTCTGGGGGTATAAGGAGACACTATGGGATACAAGAGAAAAGCATTTTGGGTTTGAATAGGATTTTTCATGGCCAAACTTGGAGAAAAGGAGGGATCTAGGTAGTGTGAAGAAGAAAAAATTATGTGAAAATAGGTATAAAATGCATAAAAAGGATTGATCATGTGCAAGTATCTGCTTCACAGTATATTTATTAAATCTCTTTTTGATAAGTTTTTCAGGATTAGATGCTCTCAGTTCTTCAAGAATTTTTTTTTTTTGTGGTCCTGTGGGCTCATGTGTCCAGTTGCCAGCAATTTGGAATCCTGAGATCAAGAGGCTCTGCAGACTGAGTGTCTGAGTCCAGATTCTGGCAGGATCTGCCTTCCTTTCCTCTCTGGCATATCAGGTTGATTTAGTTGATTATGACATGGTTACTAAGGGAAAGGCAATTGCTGCAGTCCAATATTATGGTTTTGAGACACTTGTTCATTACTTATGGCTTGTTCAGCTTCTACCTTAAGAAACTTCTAATCAGTGCATGTAATATCCAGGCTTTTGATTTTCTGTTTTTTTTCAGTTCTTTAATTTGAACAGTAATTTCATCCTTTTTTACACTAAACTGCAATCATATACTGGATGAAATACTTTACTGATAAATCCAATAAAGTGATTTTCCTTATACTAGCTATCGCACTTAAATTATATATATTACAACAACCTAAGATGCACCTGTTGAGATAGTAGCTATGAATTAATATAAATATATATATATAGTTTTATTTTTAAGTTTTTCCAAGCAAGCTATGTGTTTGACATTTAAACTGTTATCCCAGAGAGAGAGTTATCATGGCATTGGATTCAGGAACTTTTTAAAAGTTTATTTAGTTGTTTTATTTATAAGGTACATTGATAATCTATTTTTGGGTTTTGAGTACTCCTATACTTTCTTCATGTCTATTACATCTTTGGGAGTGTTTATATTGTTATCATTTGCTACTTAGGTCACGTGGGCTGAGTATCACGATACCTACAGAAAAATGAAAAATGGTGTTTCATTTATAGTACACAAATGACAGATGGTTTTTTACCCCCTAGATCTCCTGAAAACAGCTCTGGTGAGTCCCTTTTGCAGTCTAGACTGGGATATACTGGAGTCAGAGCCAAAGCTCTGCTGGGCTGCTGCACTGCCAGATTGCCCCTTTGATCTTGGCAGGAAACCTACACCCCATCTGTGAAACTTGATTGGAAACACTAATGTTCCACAGCTTTGCTGTGAGGACAACTTTGTGCATGATGGTGACACATTTAGAGAAGATTTGGATCCAGAAAGATGTTAGACTAATATCTGATGCTTTTAGAAGATTGCAAACATAATTTTAGCACTTTGACATAAAAAGCATCACTTTATTCCAAAGTAGCATCAGACAGAAAGAGCAGCAGAACTGAATTAGGCCCCATTGGTACAGTTCCCTGACTGGCAAATATTTTATGAAGACTGTGAGAGACCAGCATTCATCCACCCTTGAATGCTTTCTCATCATCCAGTCATCTACAGCTTTGGGGGTTTCTGTGTTAGAAATTGGATCTACATCTTCATTCTTACTACTTTTGATGAACTCTTCTCTGTAACAGAGGTGTGGTGGGTTTCACCTCAGCTGACTGCCAGATGCCCACCCAGCCACACTCTCCCTCTGTCTTATCAACAGGGAAGAAAAGAAAACAAGATGGAAAAACTTGTGGGTGAAGATAAGGACAGGGAGATGACTCACCAATTGCCATCATGGGCAAGAGAGAATTGGTTTGGGGAGATCGGTTTAAATTATTGCCAATTAAATAATATAAGAAAGAGAGAAAAAAACCAACTAAAATACCTTTTCCTACCCCCTACATTCTTCCCAGGCTCGTGGCTTAACCTCACCCAAAAACTAAATGCACCCAGGCACCAGCTCACTCCATCTTTGCCTGGGTAGGGATGGGAATCAAAAACAAAAGTAAAATACATGAATCAAGATAAGAACAGTTAAATAATGAAAAAAAAATTCTAAAAAGCCCAACAGCAATAACAATTATAATGAAAATAAACAAAGTAACAAAGCCCAAGATAGGCAAGAGATGCACAGTACAATTGTGCATTGTGCATTGCTGACCAATGTCCTGCCTGTCCCTGAGCAGCAACAGGCAGCCCCTGAAAAACTCCCCCTCGGTTTATATACTGGGCATGACATTCTATGGTGTGAAATGTCCCTTTGACCAGTTCATGTCAGCCCTCCTAGCCAGGCTCCTTCCCAGCCTCTGGTCTATCTCCTCACTGGCAGAGTGTGATACAGCAAAGTCCTTGATTTAGAGCAAGAACTACTGAGCAACAGCTGTAATATCAGTGTGGTATCAGTATTATTCTTACACTAAATCCAAACCACAACAGCTGCTGGAAGAAAATGAAGTCTATCCCAGCTGAAACCATGACATCACTCACAAGTTTTGTACATCAACCCAACTTGTCCGAGATGATGCAGGGAAATGGGGGTTGCAGTTCTCCAAATACTACAGGCAGGTGTCCTTTTTGTGGTACTCAGTCCTCTGAGAATGGACTAGTTTATTGTGGGCTCCTCTCCATGTGCCACAGGTCCTGGCAGGAGCCTGCCCTGGTGTGGGGTCCTGCAGGGGCTGCAGGAGGATCTCTGCTCCCCCTGGACCCCCATGGGCTGCAGCACAGCTGCCTCTCCATGGCTGCACCAGGAGCTGCAGGGAACCTCAGCTCTGGCACCTGGAACAGCTCCTGCCCCTCCTTCACTGCTCTAGGTCTCTGCAAGGCTGTTTCTGTTGCCTACTCCCAGTCTTTTGATCTGCTATGCAGAATTTTTCACCCTTTCTTAACTAAGTAATTACAAAGAGTTTCCTGATGTCAGTATTTGTTTCAAAATCTGGCTATTGACAGGTCCATCTTGGACCTGGCTGGGTCTGGCTTTGTTTGACATGGCAGCAGCTTCTGCTCTCTTCCAGCAGAAGGCACCCCTGCAGCCTCCCTGATACTAAAGCTTTGCACATAAACCCAATATAAGAGTTAAGAAGCTGTTTTTTTGTTTTTTGGGTTTTTTTTTTCTGTACAATTAAGTAAAGACAATGCTTTTATGCTTTGTTTCTCAATTTTGTCATTTTTTTGGTGAACCAGACTTGGGAAAACACTACATAATCCTAATAATTAACTATCAAATAATCCTATTTTTGGAGACCTTTTCATGTCAGAAATCCCAGGTTTACAGACCCTCCTTTTGAGAGCAAAGTGTAAGAACTGCACCTTAGAGGAAGTATTTGAATGTCACAGGGCTTGGATCGTAGGCTTTGAAAGAAGTTTGGTTTGCAGGGATTGGAACTGAATCAGCTTAAATCAGAGCAGGGAAGCAGGGAATGAATCTTCAGAGGGATTCATCACATCAAGTCTTTCCTTATCACCGGAGTCAGGAGGCTTTATCTGTGCCCAGAAAAGCACTGAAACTGAAGAAGCCAGGAAGCTCAAGCTGCCTGCCACACAGAAATCACTTCTCTCTCCATCTGTCATTTAAACGTAGACATCATCTTGTCTGTGCTAGCTTTGAGAGAGCCATGATTATTTCCCCAGACCAGTGAGCTGTTGCAGCTTTGGGATGGTCTGGAGACTGATCAACTCTTTTTTTTCTGAGCCATTCCAACCTCTTTAGAGAAAGCCTTAGAGACTGAAGTCATTATCTGTAGCAGAGAACTGGAGATTTCTCACTGTAAAGTGAAAAAGTGGGAAGGTGCCTTCTTATAGCCACAAAAAGAGAAACTTCTTATTTTGAGAGAGAAAGGGAACTGATGGGGGGAAAAATTATTCAGCAAAGATGGTCTTTGATTCAAGACACTGTCCTATAAAGAGGATATTTTTCTTTATATGGCTGCTTGCAGCGCTTGCACAGCCCCAGGAAATAACATGATCTCTGTAACACCTGGTAATTGTCAGAGTTGTTGCTTGAGCCCTTGCTGTTTGCTATTGTTTGCTATAACTTTCTTACACCTTCCCACATTCCTTATGAATAAGCACAGCCACTTTTTTGGGATCTCTAAATTTCAGGTTTTCCACTGAAAGTGAGAATTTGGAACCGCTAACAGGTCACTCAGGAGAAAAAGTTGTGCATCAAGATTAGAACAGATGGGGTAAGCACAGATAACAGTCTGAAGTCATGGAAAAGGAGAGTGAGACTTCTTCCTGCTTCATCCATCCCTTTTCCCACCTCTTGCTGACTTTGGTAACTGTCTGGTTTTGTATATAAGAGATGGAAAAAAACTAATTTGATAGAAAAAGTGAATTGTGCTTCAGTAGGTTATCAAGCTGCATCAGCTACTGAAGGGATCCAGTTCTCCATCTCTGCATCCACTCCTGGAAGAGTAACATTACGTGTCCAAAAGAACAGGGAGATATTTCCACCAGTTATGGACAAGAAATGGATGGGATATTTCCAAATCTGTTTACCAAGGAAAGGGCTAATTGTGTTTTCTCACCTGTATTGGTGGCCTTGTCTTTTGTCAAAGATTAAATTATAGAGAAATGAACAATCTCAGCTGCCAAGCTGGCACCTCTACTTCAGCACAGTCTTACATCTTTGTTTCCAAAGGTAGTTGTTGAAAATATTTTATTAAAGTAGTTAATTTAATTAAATTACAGAAACTCTCTTTCTTTGAGAAAGAAAACTGATGAAATACTCTTTCTGTGAAGCAAAATGTATTTAAACTGAAAAAAATTCTCTGGAAATTTGTGTCTGCCACTGCATCTTGCAAGGCAAAAAAATAGGGAGAGGTCCCTGTCAGGATATAGAAGACTTCTGCCATTTTATATTTGACATTTTATATGTGCCAAGAGTATCTGAATGCTCTGCTGAGGGGTGGCAGACTTAGCAGGATCTATGGAGGGAGATGCTCCCTGGAGTGCCAAGTGGAGGGTGGGAAGAATGACTTATCACACCAAAATCCCAAAGTGTCTGAAGTGTACATAGGCTCTATTTTAGAGCCCTCATTCCTCACATAGGAAATGCTGACATGAATATTAACAAATATGAACAAATAGCAAACATTAAAATGAGTGCAAATATTTACTAATCTATTTCTCTGATATATTTAAGTCTACTGAGAGAGACGGTATATCTGGTGTTTTTAATTGAAATCTAACACTGCACAACTCTTCCTATGCTGTTATTATTACTTACCACATTACACAGTATTTTTAGTAGTTGCTTCTCACAAAATTTCTCAGATGTCTTGTACAGATCATTCTCACTATAAAATCCCAGTGCATTAAAATAGTTATGATATAGTGTCTCTCTCCAAAATGCTCTGAGGATTGGGCTGTCATATTTTGAAAACCTTTGTACTCCATGTAAAATTCAAACAAAATTGTGATTTTTCCATCTTTATAGCAAGCCAAATATCTTTGGGGTGAGTCAGGACTGAGTTAGTTTTATACAGAAACACACTGGCAGGGTCAAATCTCTTTGAAAACTTCACACAAAACTTTTAACATAGATAGATAGATAGATAGATAGATAGATAGATAGATAGATAGATAGACAGACAGATAATGTGCCACAAGTACATTTTCCAGTCATATCTTTTATAATAATTCAGGAAGTTTAGCAAAGACTTTAAAACACTCTTGGATATGCTGTTGTGTTTAGCTAATTGGAGTGTAAACTGTTAGAGCTGAGTAAATTTCAGCATCAAAGTTACATGTCTTGCTTCCTTTAAGTATTATTTTCTCCTTAAAGAAACACCTCATATAAGCAGTATCCTTTTTCTTATTTTCTTCCTCCATTGGAAACCTGGAAAACAGAAATCAAAAAACAAACACACCCTCATTTTTAGATAGTTCTTCCAGTTCCAGTTCCCTAAATCGTGTGCTTGACTTCCTTACACTTCCCAGGTCAGTGAGCAGCTGTGTTTTCCTTCCCATCTGCATGGTCACAGCAATGCTCCCCAGTATCAGCACTGCAAACTTGTGCAGACACAGGAGGGGGGGATGCTGAATATTTGTATGTCTTAACAGACTCTCTGTTATGTCTTTGGAAGGACATGTGCATCAGCTGAGGTTTTGACATAAATATTTCTGAATTCAAAATATTGTTTAATTACTGTGAAAGACAATTTTCTTGCTATACTAGAACAACAACAAACTGTATAAACTTAGATGCAAAAAGCATTTTAAAAGCTCAGAAGGGCAATTATTAGCCCAGCCAAAACCGTAGCTTATCTATTTTCAGTATCTTTTATTGAACTGCATGACTAGTTCCTATGAATAGTGAAATATTCTTCAGTGTTGTATTTCTCCTGTAAAAAAAAAAAATGTCCTCAGTAAAAATTTTGATTTGGATGAGTTTGATTTTATCATCTCAAAACATTTCTTATTCTTCAATGAATTATAACATAGGAGAGGAAACAGAAGGGCAAGCTGCATGTAGAAATTGTGATTCACACTAAGAAATCTTATTTGCAGCTACCTGGGATAGTTTTTTCTTAAAGAATCGATCAAACAAAAATAAGACAGTACTGAACAGATGTCTCCTAGACAGTTTATTAAGAAAAAGGGGAAAATTAAAGGAGGTAAGGGATCTGTTATTGTGGCCTTGACTTGCTATGTATCCAAAGGTCAGCTGAAAGTTGCAAAGAAAATCAATTTTTCTCATGCCGCTCTGCATGAGCTTTTTCTGTCAGTGACTTGGAGAGAAACTGCTGCACAGACAGAGCCTGACATCCTCACAATAACAAACGCAAGCATTTGACTTTTCCTCTCTCTGTAATGCCTATCTCTCCACTCAGCTTCCCCATGTATGTCTTACATCAACAAGCCCTCCCATTCAGGCACCTTGTGACAATGAAGGAAAGAAATCTGCCATGAGGTGCTGAAATAAAAAGAGAAAGTGCATCACAGAATCTTGGAATTATTTGGGTTTGAAAGGTCATCTCATTCCAGCCCCCCTGCCATGGGCAGGGATACGTTTCTCTTGATTTCTCTTGATTAGGTTGCTCAAAACCCCATCCAGCCTGGGCTTGAGCACTTCCAGGGACGAAAGCCACAGCTTCTCTGGGCAGCCTGTGCCAAAACCTCAGCACCTTTTGAGCACAGAGGTTTCTCCTTATAACTCACCTAAACCTGCTGTCTTTCAGTTTGAAGCTGTTTTCCTCTAGTCTTGTCACTACATGCTCTTGTCAAAAGTGTCTCTCCAGATCTCTTGTGAACCTCCCTTAGGCACTGAAGGTGTTATGAGGTCTCCCTGGAGCCTTCTTTTCTCAAGGCTGAACAACCCCAGCTGTCCCAGTCTGTCTCCAGAGCAGAGGTGCTCCAGCCCTCTGAGCATCTCCACGGCCTCCTCTGGACTTGCTCCAGCAGGTCACATCGTTCCTGGGGATGTTCTGGGTGCCCCATAGCTGGGTGCAGCTCTGCAGCTGGGTCTCACCAGAGCAGGACAGAGGGGCAGAATCCCCTCCTGTTGTAATTCAGTATTTAGAGGCAGAAGAAATGAATCAAACATAATCCCAGGTCCCTGTCCTATTGGCAGAAAGCCAGAAAGGACCTATTCCTGTCCACTCCCCCCTTCCTGTCCCCGTGTCCCTTTTCCATTGGCTTACAGCCAAAATCCCTTCCTACCCACCTTCCCCCATATATACCCTTGTACCTGGGGGTCTCACTCTCTTTCTCTGGAAGCCACCTTGGAATAAACTACCACCTTTAGAAAGGAAGAGCCTCCTTCTGATTTTGTCCAGTTTTCATGCTACATCGCCTGGTTTCTTATAAAATTTAGAAAGAAATCACTAGCAATAGTAGCACCCTCCCTCACCTGCTGCCCACGGGGCTTTGGATGCAGCCCAGGACACCTTCGGTTTCTGGGCTGTGACTGCACAATTGCCAGGTCACGTTGAGCTTCTTGTCCATCAACACACCCAAGTCCTTCTCCCCAGGGCTGCTCTCAATCCATTTTCCACCCAGCCTGTGTTTGTGCTTGGGTTGTCCTGACCGATGTGCAGGACCTTGGTGGTTTCAAATTCCATGAAGTTCTGACTGGGTGATAAAACTCCCTGCAGCTTCAAAGCACATGCTTATCTGTCACTAAAATATCTTTTTCAGGTGATAGTTTGTAAGCCAAATATAGGCAGGCATTATGAAGCATAGATTTGTTGAGATACTGTAACTAATAAAGATTTAATATATAAATAGTCCAATAAAATTTAATGCTGCCATTAGCAAGTTTCCCAGGGTCCTCTCTGGGATTCCTTAACCCCACGATATTTATCTGGATTTTATTTTCCCTGTGAATCCCAAGTTTGCTGTACAAACCTCAAACATACAAACACAGCACCTTGGTGACAAGCACCACATCAAGCTGCAGGTTCCTATCCAGTTCACATCCAGGATATGTCCAAGCACAAGATTTTCCACGTTTCTCTCTTTGCATTTAAGAATGAAGTTTTTAGACTTACGGGAAGCTGCTTATTCTGTGGGATTTTTTCATATCTCTCAAATAAGTGTTTAAGGAAAAAGAATTTTTAATAGTGATCAGTGTCTCTGGTGAGCAGGTTGGCCTGATACTCTGAATGTGACTTGTACCAGATGAATACAGAGCACTTGATAGGTGCTTTAGACAATTTCTCCTTCTATAAATAGAAAGAAATACACCTTTTGGAATAGCAAAAAATTGAAATCCTATTTAGCCTAGAAAATTATGATTCATGAAGAAGAAGTCATGCTGAGATCATCAGAACTGAGTGGCTAAAATATGAAGTAATAAACTGATCATTTGGTCGGGGCAAAATTAATGAAGGTAAACTACTGATGGTGTCCCCACCCATGTGGATTCTTTGACGTCTGGTAATGTTTTCAGCCTTTTCATCAGTGGGAAGTCTTGTCCTCTCCTCTGCCACCTGTTTTCATGGAAATCATCAAAATGTGATACAACTTGAGCCATGAATCCACAAACTTTTGCTGAGGCTGGGTGACAGATTCAAAAATCACTTGGTGAATGAAGGAGAATATGGAAATACTGATAACAGGAAAACACAGATTATGATCACCCAGCAGTTGGTTCCATAGGGGCCTGGCTACAAATAAATATGTTTTTCGACTTCTTGATCTTGCATTCAAAGTCAATGCAATGGA
>JANRMJ010000001.1:141312120-141323755 GCA_025584955.1 Alethe diademata | reverse complement strand
AGTATTTTAGAAAAGAAGCCCTTATCATTCATTACCTTCTACATGAATAATTTGCCCTCTCCTGCAGCCCATCCTTTGGGGCCCTTGATTTAGGTGATCTGATTCTGTCAGTGCAGTGTGTGTGTGGAATCTGTGTGCTGTTGTAAATCACTGAGTGAGAGGGCACGGGCAGCACAGCTGAGACTGGGGCTGGGAGAGGCTGCACCATGGCAAGCCAAATCCTTATGCCTCAAAGATGAGTTGCAGTCTAAAATAAACTTTTTACCCATTACTGAATTCAAGGTCAAGTGGCACTCTCTCAATTAGAGGAAAGGTTTGCATATTATCAGCAAGCAGCAGCAAAGCAGCCAGAGCAGTGTGGTTGGTGTCCAAGGCTACAATCTCATAAAACACAGATGATGGTGGTTTCAACCCAGCTCCCACAGAGAACAGCCCTGAAGGAGAATCAATGAAGGATGCTGTGTATGTGGTTAATTCTCTCTCTTCTACTCTTTTTTCAATCTGTAAAGAAGCAAAGTTGACTAGAAGGGGTAAATTTTCCCTTCCTTTTCCCTTTTTCTTCCCTTTCTCCTTCCTCTTCCCTTTTCCCTTCCCCTTCCTTGCCCTCCCCTTCTCTTTCCTCATAAAAAAATCAATGTTCTTACACTTTAACCCATTGTTAGTGCTGTTATTGTGCTTGTTTTTTAGTTGGATTAAGCAAGTGCTGTCACCTAATGGTCTAATAACTTTGGATTCTCAATGTTTTCCTGTTCTAATATATTTCTTAAAGTTTCTTGAAAAATATAAGGACAAGTTTGATTCCACTTTTCCTTGTGAAAAATTATTCCATCAGCACCTTTTTACTCATGAAACAGAATCTGAATAACAAAAGATACATTTAAAGTTTAATAATTCAATATTAGCATATCAATATATATTCTTATTCAGGAGGGAAATTTCTTACTCACTAGTTTAACCTATTTTGGAATAAAATAGAATAAAATTATTTTAGAAGAACAGCATCCAAAGACAATATTGTCTAGAATATCTATTCCAAACTGACCATGGGTATAGAAAAATCTTAGCTGCTGGGTTGCCAGAGCTTTGGCAGCTGGAAAAAAGCCTGACTGACCAGGTACAGCAACTATTGTAAGCTTTTTGCTTTTTTGTAGCCGTTCGTCTTGTTCAAGTCAACTGCCGATTTGATTAGTTAATTTCTTGACTTTTTCTCAAGGTAGGATGAATTCAAAGCCACATCATAAATTATAGTTGCTGCAATTAATTAGAGTCTTCAGACCAAGTACAGGGGAGGTGTTTTCAGTCCCACTCTGTGAAAATCACAGCATATTTGAGTAATCTGTGTACAGACATCCATGTTTGTGTCAGAATCCTGGGCCTGAAAAGCATTTTGTTCACTGACCAAGTACAAATTATGATGAGATATTTCTTTTCCTATATTATACTGGTGACATATAGAAGCATTTATTTAACACTCTTGTTACAGCACAGAAATTTGGTCCATTGATCACAATTCTTGTCCACTACAGAAAAGTATTGTTTCATGTCTAACAAGCTGATGAAAACACACGTCTTACATGTTAGGAGATATGAAACAGTTTCTTCATCTAGGAGCTGGTTTGTACTACATGAGAATATTTGGCAACAGGTTGAGGAAGGAGATGCTTCCCCTTCTCTCTGCACTGGAGAGGCTACATTGAGTGCTGTGCCCAGTGCTGAACTCCCAGTACTGGATATTCATTGACATACAGGAGAGAGTTCAGTGAAGGGCCCAGAAGAGAATTAAAGGGCTGCAGCCCCTGATGTATAAGGAAAGGCTGAGAGAGCTGGGACTGTCACCCAGGAGAGCAGAAGGTTCAGAAAGTGCCTTAATAATGAGTATTAATACATGAAGAAAGGGTGAAAAGAGGTCAGAGAGAGGTTCTTTGCAGTGGTACCCAGTCACAGAATCAGAGGCAGCAAGTGTAACAGAAATACAGGAGATTCCTTTTGAACATCCAGAAAATCTTTGTGCTGTGAAGTGTCTAAGCACTGGCACAAGCTGCTCAGAGAGGTTGTGGAGTTTCTCTGTTGAGGGAGATTCAAAAGCCATCTGAACATGGTCCTGGGCAAATAAGTCTAGGTAGCCCTGCTTGGGCAGGGTTGTTCAACAAGATTGCCTCCTGTGTCCTCCACCATCCTGTGATTCTGCAATAAACTGGACTTCCCGAGGTCCCAGAAGCAACCAAGATGCAGGCTCTCTTTCTCCACCAACTGTGATGATCTGCATTTTTAAAGAAAGGGAAGTCCTTGCTATCCCTGTAGCAGAATACCTCTCATCCTGCTTAAAATCTCTGTAAGGGAAAAGAAAGTTTATAGAATGAAGAATGTCACGTACATGCATCTAGGCAAAGACCAGGACGGGTTTTGTTAATGATTTATTCAGAGACAGAATATTCGACTCTTTTCTGCTCTCCTGTTCCTGCCATTTGTGGAGTTCACCATTCACATCACCCCTGCTCTTAGAAAGGCCAGCATCCCTTCTGACCTGCTGGATGAGCTTTTCCTTGATTAGCATCTAATCCAGTGCAGTAAAAATGGGACAGTTGAGTTTAAAAATAGTTTATCTTTGCTAACTTGAGTCATGAAGATTGAAGTAATTTTGGTAGCTACACTTCAAGTACGTGGAACAAAGATCAAAAGGACACATTGATGGGGAGAGTGACCAGAGGCTGTAGCAGGCTGTGATCAAAGGCTTTTCACTGACACAGATGCACCTGCAAAGTCTCTCCATAGTTAGAATAACAACTCAGCAGTTAACACCTACAGCTTTTCCACCTCTTAGCAAAGCATAAAGAAATTAGAAGGAATATTTATTTGATTCTCCTCAAAGCAGTGTTCAAATTCCACACAATCTTTAATGAAGTCCAAGACACATTCACATTAATTTCACTGCCTATGTGGAACTTTTCCAGAAACAAACTTGTGAAGGTATGACGGTGTCCACGGAGGAAAGTAATGGTTAAGAGCGTAAATTTCAGATTCAGAAGTTCTTAAGTTTGCTACCTGCAAATCACAAAATATTATAGATAAAATTAATTTTGTGAATATAATTATCAGCAAATGAAGAAAAAAGGTGAAAAAAGAAAATGGGACCAAAAGCAGAGCATTGGCTTTCCTTTCAAATCCTGCAAAAAATCTGATCCATCCATATTCCTTTCTAGCATAGAACAAGGTTCCAACCACATACGGTATTACACCATTTCTCCATTTTAATTGTATCTTTCAGAATCTGGAATTAAGACAACAAAGTTTTAACCTTTCATTTTCCAGCAAGATCAGAGGTAGGACAAGTAATGTAGGCATTAATCAAGACTTCTGTAAAAAGGAGGAAATACTGAAAGTCCTCATGGAAGAGGCTCCTTTACACAGGCATTCCCCTAAGATCTGGTAAAAAATAAGAAGAAAGAATTTAAAATACACACCACACTCAAGTTGCTGATAAGAGAAGCTTTCAGTTGTAATGGATTTCAGCTTTCAGGGAATTTCAGATCCTGCTTTTAGAGGAATTTCTTCAGAATCAGGGTCTCGTGATCACTCCAGATCAGGCTTGGACACCAAGTTACATTTTCTTTTACATTTGTGGAGTTCTTTCCTGTTGTTCTGGGTTTTAGATCTCGACGAATCAAACAAGAATTTTGTGGAATTTCTTTGTAGTGTGTCACACATTCAGAGAGAATAATGCAGTTAACGGTGAATAAATTCACTGAAAAATGAAATACTGTATTAAGTGAAATATGAAAGAGTGTATTAGGGAAATCAAAAAACAATTTGAGTGCTTCAAAGAAAATTGAGATAAGGTTGCTCTTGTTCCAAAAAAGAAAGTATAGTTATGCGTTTATTACCTAGGTACCCTGAAGGCACTAACAAGTATATTAAAAAGAAATATTTATTAAAGGATGTTGGATTTTGGATTAACTAAAGAATGGTCACATAATGAATCCAGAAAAAAAGAGTAAGATTTTTAAATTCTGGTATTGAAATTGATGGATCAAAACAGTGTAGATTACGAGAAAGAGCTATTTAGGTGATCAATAACTTGCTGTACATAAAACTTTCAAGGTCACCTTTAATGGTAAGTAAAGATTTTACAGTACACTTTAATTTATGTTGATGAAAAGAATGTATTCAAAATATCTTTAAAACTGAAAATAACTAATGTACGATGCTTAAATTAAATTTAATAATATTTCAAACCATATTGTAATAAAGAAATAGATAAATAGAAAGATGGGAATTATTTATTATGAATGTATTCAAAATTACTTGAAAGAATTAAACTAATGGAAAATGTACACCAGGCTCAAGTGAGATTTTTCTACAGATATATAAAAGAATTTCTAAAGAATTGACATTTCCAAACAGTTTATTTCCAGCATCATCTTTAAAGTATTTGGTTTTTCTTGACTGCAGCTATAGACATTATTCTTCCAAAATGCCCTTCTTTCTTCTTTTTCCCTTTGATAAATTAAATAAACAGTGGGCTAGCTCCCAATAAATATACAGATTGATTTGAGGAGCCTGAGTTGGAGGTGGCCATCTGCATTTTTCTTTAGGGAGGTGAGAAAGGTGGAGTTGAGCCATTGATATCCTTGAGGATGGATGGAATTCAGCCAACAGTTTTCCTGATGAACACAGCCATTTCTACTGTGTTACACTTGCCCACACAGCAGTGCAAAAAAGAAATTTTGCATAGCACAAGCCTTTGAACTTCCTTTTATTCCCTGAATGATTTTGGGAGAGACACATTTCCAAAATTCCCATTCTGATGAGCACAGACTAGCTCAGCATGATAACTTTTGTCTCTCCTGTGTGAAATATCTTGTCGTGCTCCCTTCCAGCAGAGTGAACCTGTGCTTGGCCACTGTGAGTTTGCCTCCTTTAACAAAACATGTCATAGTAAAGCATTGAAATGCTCAGTGAGATAGCTCTCCATGAAACTGAGACAGAACCAGGGAACTTGGATCAAAATGTTACATAAATCATTCAATTTGTGTGTGTCCATAGTGCTCAATTTCCTTGGAAAAGAATAGAAAATGGAAAAAGTTGATTTGTTCACTCTTTTCACAAAATGGGAGCAGGGTTGTACTAGCAACAACATTTTATTAGTGACTCTTGTTTTCAAGCCAGCTGCAGAAAATTATGCAGCAGAATATGTCAGCAGGTTTTATCACCCCTATAGCCAAATGGCACAAAAGCAAAAGAAAGAAGTAGTGAGAACAGGGAACTAGCACAGGAGAAAGTTCTAACAGCTAAAATAATCTTAAAGCTCAGCAAAAAATGATGGGAAAAACCTGGAGAAGCAGTCGCATTTTGCCAGCTTGTGTTATGGTAATTGCAGTAATAATAAAACTAATTACATCACATAACACCTCGGTGAGGCAGGTGAGAAATGCTGGCAGGGAGGTAATGTCAAGATAGCAGCTGAACATGCATAATAGGGAAGCCAGATGAAGCTCTTCTGTGAACAGCTCCCATCTAGCCATGTTCAGAGCCCCAAAGAGGAGTTAAGTGACTAGAAAAATGACTTTTCTAAAAGAGCAATCATAAGATACTTGAAGTGATTATTGTTTGCTTGATAAAAGTTTTTAACTAGAAAAAGAGGCAAGGAAAATTCTTGAACTTCTGCAGTTACCAACCAAAGTGATTGTGCTAACACCTCTGATTTTCAGGCAGTCAAGGCCAGGCAAAGTGGCCAAGAGAGACAGGAAATGATGAAAATGGTTGCTGATGCTCAGAAAAGTCCCACAGCACTTTGTCCTCTTCCCTTCCTTGCTGTGTACTCCACTTACACTGCAAGATGACTGTCTGGCTTCTCAGCTTCTGACAAAAAAAACCCAACAACCACAAAAAGAAAAAACAAAAAGCAAACAAACCAGTGACACAACATTATTTTATCTTTGATGGCTATTTCCCCATCTGTTTAATGACTTAAATCACAAAATGGCCAAACAAATAACAGCCAGTGTTAACAGGCAAGTGTGAATATGCACCCGGCAGTCATAGAGTAGCTGTTCATTTTCTGCATTAGGCAGTGGTTAGACAGGCTGGTCTAGTAGAGCCTTCCCTGTGTGGTACAAAGAGAACATATTTGGAATTCCCACCATGGCTGCCAGAGCTAGGTGTTGTGATTTTGTTTCTCCAATGACAATACTGAGGTGCAGGGTCTGACCAAATAATTCTGTGGTGTCTTGGATTTGTCACCACATAACGTGCAGATGTCAAAGGCTGTGAGGTTCCAGCCAGTGTAACACCGCCCATACACAGCCAGCCCAGTGCAGGCAACACTAAATCAGTTGTCCCAGTTCCTTCTGCAGCCAGCTGACAAACCTCCCTGTAATACAATTAAGTCCTCAAATTTCCAATTTTGATGGGACGAAATCCTATCCATTAAAGTTAGGTCAGATTATTTATATATGTGATCTATTAGTCTCTCACCTCTAAAACATGACAAAAGCTCTTCCACTCACCAAGGCAATACAAGCATTTAGTAAAAGATGGTAGAAGATCAAACAGCACTCCAAAGCACCTTGTAAGCTCATGACCTAGGTGACCTCACTGGCCTCAATTCCAGGCACCAGAATTTAATTGTCCATGTTGCCAAATTCAGAGAATGGTCCATGACATGATTTTGGCTGCATTCCCAGACAATTACCGGACACAATTTAGATGCTAGCACTCCCAATAAAGAACACGGGCAAGGGATCATGGCAAGGGCTGCTTTGCAGCTTTGGACTTGCTGTGCAAGTGTGTTAGGCACATGTGCCATTGATCTCCAGATGCACTTAACTGAAGATTTTGGAACTCCCTGGTGTAACACACACATTCCTCACAGTGAGAGAATAAAAGCATAGTTCTTACTCGGATGTCTTTACTTATGGATCTTAAAGCAGCTGTATTGGGTCTACGTGGCATAATTTTGGTACTGGGGGGTTGAAAGGGTGGCTTCTGTCAGAAGATACCAAAAGCTATCCTTGTGTGACAGAGCCCTCAATCTGCAGGGCTCATTCCGTGACAGCCCATCCTCCTGTGCCACTTGGAAGGAGGAGGTAGAAAAGCTTAGCAGAACCTGAGAAGAAGGGAGAAGTGGAGCCAAGAATTTTTAGTTTCTTTCCACCTTGCTCTATTCAATTGACAATAAATTGATTTCCCAGGTTGCATCTATTTTGCCCATGATGGTACTTGGTGAGTGATCTCCTCATCCTTATCTCAAACCCATAATATTTATTTTCTTTTGATGGAGAGAAAATGACAGAGCAGTCTTGTGGGGACCTGGTGCCAGCCAAGGGCAATGCACTACAGCAATTTTACAGAGAAGGAAACTGTAGGAGGTAAATTAAAAAAAAAAAAATATAAAAAAAATTCTTAGTACACCGGAAGTTTCAGAAATAAGAATTGTAATGAACTTTTAGTCATGATTTGACAAAAAAGGTCAAAATGTTCAGTATTTGCAAAATATTAAAGAAATTGAAACCCCAGAAAGAAATATGAATGAGTAAATCAAAACATTTCAGTTTGAAAATTAGAAAGTATTTGCTATAAATCTGGCATGCATGACATTATAAATTAATCAGAAATTCAAAATAAAAAAAAGGTTTTTCTAAAAACTGAGAGGGAAAGAATCCTAAGAAATGTATGTAGCAACCAAAAACTTCATTTTTCAGAATTCAACTGAAGATATCAGTCAAAACATATTTTTTGCCTGGATTCTGACAAATCGGTATTCTCAATTTAAGAAAAAATTATGGTAAAAATGAATTACCAACCAACTGTTGTAAATATCAACCTTTATTGTATATTCTAAAAACTGAAGTATGGAACAAAAGATAACTGCAAAGGCTCATTAACAGAACCAAATCTTTATTAGATTTAAATTTTCAAGTGCTATTATTTGAAACACTGATCCAGATCCAAAGGAAGTAAATAAGAAAAATTCAGTTATTTTTCTTCTCGCACTGAAATGAAGCCTTGCCTTGAACACCTCATGGAGTCAAATTTAATGGTTAGGACTCCTGAGAGGAAGGCAGTTGCACTGTCCAAAAGGTTTCATCAAGTAGATATGGGTAAAAGTCTCTTACTGTACTTGCTGCCATCATCAAGGAAGAAATATTCGTAGGAGGTTAATTTCTTTTCTGGAATCTCTGCAACTTCATTGCACAGAGTTTATTTTAAGCTGGTTCAAGTTAATTAGCAACTCTGTGTGATTGCCCACTACTTACTGTTTTATATTGTGGTTTCACAGTACACCACTGACAGCCTTTCAGCAGCACTTTCTTTGTACTTCACTAATATCAAAACATCAGAGAAAGACGTGGGATGGAGAAAGGGATAAGTACCATGTTTGTGCCTTCTCTTTCCAGCTCTCAGTATTACACTGTGCTACTTGCCACCCTCATGAGTCTCTGCTCTGGATACTCTCACTGCCCACATTACTTTTGTCTTGCTCCTTTCTTGTCCATGATTGAACTTAAAAATAGAAGAAAACAAATCTTCAGTATTAAGCAGCCATGAACACAGCTTGAGTATCAGTATTATCACCCTGAAGCAAATCATGATGTGCTTTGTCAGTCTCAGCAATGTCTACTTCAAATATTGTTTAAAATGACATGAAATTTCCTGCTCCAAGATGGCTTTTCTCCTGAAAATCACCAGGTGATTTGATAAACAAGCAACATAAAATTAAACAAATCCCCTTTTTGCCTTTAAGAGAGAAGATTATAGAGAGTTCATTATGTACACAAGTTGCAGTGAGGAGTTTCCTTTGCAAGAGGAAGGTCAGAGCTGTTGTCTGAAAAGGTGCCTGACTCTGTGGTAGCATTGTGTGGCTTCACATTGTCTTCATGGTGACATGGGCATGGGTCCCATACTTCCCCGTGTTCTAGCAATCACAATCTCAGATTTCACTCAGATCATGCAGACTGGACCCTTGTGTGGACCACAATGGAAGAAAATCAGAAGAGAGGATTCCAGGAGCATCCTCATTCCCAAGGCAGCACATGCAGATGTAGGCTGCTACAAAACAGGCTCACTGCTTTCTTAAACAGTGAATTGCAAAATGTCCCTGGGATATGGGTGTTACTTGTCAACAAAAATGCAATTGCTAGCTGTGGAAGAATCAGACTGGGTACCCAGGTTCATACTGTTAAGTAGATTGCAGAAAACATCAGGAAGGGCCCAGAGGAATCATCTCCATCTCTGGTTTTCTGGCCAGCTGCATTCAAGAGTGATATGTTCCAACAGGGACCAGAAAAAGGCTGCTGGAGACACCCAAAGAATACAAAATGATGGTACAGAAAGTGAGCCCTGGAAAAGTGTCTTTCAGCTTAGCTAAATGGATATTAGGTGGGTATTGGATCATACTCAAGAGGGTTAAGTATTAAGGAGGGAAAAAAACTACTTAAGTCAGCTGTCAATGTTGACGTGAGAAGAAATGGAGCACATTTAATCTGTAAAATAGAAGAAACATTCTAGTAATCTAAGGATATCTTAAATAATTTTCCACAGGGCATATAGGGGCCACAAGTCAATCTAATTTTAAAAAGGAATTTCTGGCAGTGTGAAAAAACCCACTTTGTGAGGTCGTTACTTACTCTGGGAAGCCATGAGAGATGACAACTTCAAAAATCCTATGCATTTCTGTCTGCTGGGTGAAAAAGAAAATGCCCATGCTTTCCTCCAAGAACTTCTTCATGAACTTCCAGGATTTCCTCTGCAGTTGTTGTAATGCATGGTGATGTTTGTTTTACAGATGATTACACAAATGTAAACATATTGCAGTTTTCACAGGAAACAATGAAGCTGGTTTGAATGTCTCAGCCAAATTCTAACATGTGTACTCTATGGTAATCTATGTCTGAACCTTACAGTCTAATGGAGTTGATGGATTAAAATTAGAGAGAAAAGATTTATCACAGAATCACAGACTCAGAAATAGTTGAGGCTTGAAGTGACTCTGGAGGTCATCTTTTCTGACCCTCCTGCTCAAGGAGATCCACGCAGAAACAATCACCCAGAGCTGCATCTGGATGGCTTTGGAATGTCTCTGACAAGGAAGAGCCCACACCTCTCTGAGCAACCTGCCCCAGTGCTTGGTTACCTTCACAGCAAAAAGTGTTTCCTGATGATCAAGGAAACTTCTGTGTTTCAGTTTGTGCCCACTGTCTCTGCTCCTGTCACAGAGCATCACTGAAAGAGGCCAGTTTAGAGATTCAAGAGTTCTTAGAGCTTCATTGAAACAACTATGAGGCAAAAATTCATATACATTTGTGCATTCACTATGGTTAAGCTAGTTAAAGCCTGTGCATGCTTTAAATTCATTTAGGAAAACTAAGGAAGAATTACTCAATTCTTTGCTTGCTTTATTAGTAGTTTCAGACAATTTACAGGTCTGGAACTGAGAGAATAAAAACAATCACCTTGAATCACTGTTTGGACCTTGATTCATATCTCAACATGGGATCTCCTGAAATCTGACATCAGATCTTTGCTTTTCCAAAAAAAATTTATAAAGTATGGGTCCTGATTTTTCTTCATACTGAATAATGGTTACCTCTATGATTTTATTACGTTTCTATGTACTCACACTTAAATTATACATATGTCTATACTGTATTCCACCAATTAAAATAAACTTCTGCTTGATTCTTATGCCCACCATCAGTCAGTAAAGACTGGCTCTTCTCTGAGTGTCACTAAGGCATGTGCAAATACAGAATGATGTCAGTTTTTACTGAGGGCTGTTTAGAGGTAATGGTCTACAGCTGTGCTTGTTAGAGGACAAGAGTTTGCATGTGAAGAACGGGAATTTTGTGTTCCTGTCAATGTGGTATGTTCTTGTTTCCTCACTTGTATTTAGACTTACAATCAGCTAATTTTTTTGCTGATGAAATATATTTATGTCCATGTCTAGCATTTTGCAGAGTTAGAGAGTTTTTATACGGAATACAGCTGATGTTCCGGGTACCTTACATAACTAATATCTTTACCTGAATAAATGGAATGCACAGGGTTTTTTCCTGTGGTTCAGTAATAATTATAATAGCCTGTATTTTATATGATGTCACACAGACAGCCATCATTAAAATAACGTTGTCAGACACACTTAAATCTGGATTTTTACTCTGCATCTAAAGTTGGTAAACTGCAGTACCCTATGGCATTTGCAAATAATAAAATTTGGAAATAATCTGATTTTACTTGCACCATAAATATAAAAACAACTTAAAATTTAAAGAATTAGACTGCAGTGTAGATGACACTGCTCAAATAGATTCTACCATTGTAGTGAAATAGTGACCAGTGTGATTAAAGTCTACCACTTGGAAGGTAGTAATTTTTAATTTTTACCAAAACACCAGTTCGCTTTTCGTAATCAGTCATCTACATTTCTCGTATCTGACAGAAAACCAAGTTCAGTTATTCACTGAAAATTCTTTCTGGTCTATAGCCATAAGCTTGGACTAAGGAATATAGGTACTGTAGTATATGCAGAATGAAAAGTCATGTGAAAAAGGAATCAAAATTTTTGGTTTTGTCAAAAAGTCAACATTACCTTGACTTCCTATTGTCTTTGGTAGATATTACAGGAGTCAGGAGTTAG
>JANRMJ010000001.1:141275449-141303662 GCA_025584955.1 Alethe diademata | reverse complement strand
ATGGGTACTAATTGGCCCATTGAATTTACACTGTCTCTGAGGGTTGAATTTCTTGGCTGTTATGGGTTATAGGCTCACAATCCAGCTACTCCATTGCATGCAGATCAGGGTAAAATGGTTTGGCAGCTCCTCAGAGTCCTACTAGGGCAATAACATAAGTGTTTCTTCGCCAGTGTTCTCAGGGTCTGCCTTTGCCCAGAGGACAAAGGGGTTTTATAGGGATAGTTTTGACCCCTATCCCTGCTGCGACTAGCACTGCCAAGCAAGGCCTCCTTCTTTCTTCATTTCCTTCCCTCTTTGTAGTCAAAAATGGCACTTCTTTGACTCAAACATAATCTCCCTTGTATAGCTGTAGAATTTGTCTGTGTGATTACCTTCCCAAGAGCAGAATATTCAGGTATTGCATTGGCAAAGTATTCCTGATATGAATGCAGGTAAACAGCACTGACTAAAGAAACTGTGCCAGTCACAGAAGGATTTGGCCTGTCTTTACCTACGGAGCTTCTGCCAGCTCACATTTGCCAGTCAGGTGTCAGCCCTATTGCCACTCTTGCTGCTGAAGCTGTGCCAACAGAAATCAATATAACGATGCCTTTTTGGAAGCAAAACCATTCTGTGATTGACGGGAAGGGATATCAGGTGTTTGCATGCCAGGGCCACTGCATGGCCATTCAAAGTACCTGTAGGGCAGACGTCAGGATGTGGCACTGGTTTTGGGGAAAAAAAAAAAAAAAAAGAGTTGTGTGAAAAGGTGTGAACAAAAATCCAGATCTCCTGCTGCCTCACAGCTCTCTCTTAAGCACAGGTACATGCTCCTGGAAGGTTACAGCATCTGTTTCTGAAAGTGGCTCTGTGGCACAGTAGTGTGATATAATACAGGACTAGTTCCCCCCTGTCCTACCCTCCTATTTTTATTTACAGTTTTTAGGCTGCAGCACACGTCTGCGTGCCTGGCCCATCTCCGTGCTGCTCATTAGCTCACAAGTGCTGCGTTGTTTCTCTGTCAAGAGTTTTGTTTGTTTTCCAGTTGTCATGCACAGATTCCTCTGGGAAATCAGAGAATACAGGTGGACTTACTTATTGCTCCTTTGTTGTCATTATGGTAATCTCTAAAAAAAGAACAAACCCACAAAAATAAAGAAAACAAAGGGCACACAACATTTTTGTCAGAAGGAAGGTACCTCTTTTGACTCTCTTTAAGAGATGATTGGTATGTGTAAAAATAAATATACTACATATTTTATCTAACTGTCAATTTATTCAGCTCTTAACAAGCAGAAATGGGCTTCAGGAACTGGAAATATGAGATAAAAGACATGAGGATTTTAATCTTAAGCATTAAGACAGCGTTGAACTTTTCTGAACTTTTCACAGTAAACCTCATGGTACATGATGATATTTTTCCCAAGTGATGGTGCTGAGACAGTTGCGGTTTTTTTCTTTTTTTTTTTGTTTTGTTTTGTTTTGTTTTGTTTTTGTTTTGTTTTGTTTTTGTTTTTGTTTTTGTTATTCCTAGTTCTAGCCTGAGAAAAGCTTCATTAATCTTTTGAAATAGGAGGAGCTGGTTACTGTCAGAGGCAAAGAAGACAGGAAAGGACTCTTTATATTACAGTTATGTGAAAGAGATTAAGTAATGTACTGTGGATCACTTGGAGTTTACACATGTATTTGTGAGTTAGTAGCACTACAGCATGGGCTTAAATATTGTCTGTGATCACCCATACTACTTGCTAACATGACCTCTGGCATGGTTACAGTCTGTGCCAAGACACACTGTCCTGCTGGGCAGAGTTTGCAGGGCAGCATGAATTCTCGTGGTGTGAGGCTATCACCTGCTTTGGGGAGAAAGGGAGATAACCCTTCAGGTTGCCAGTTGTGCTGTTTCACTCGAGCTCAGGAATTGAGCTTATTCTTTATTTAGATTAATGGACAAAGAACTGGTCTGATATCTGCTGAAACTCAGACTCAAACTTCAACCTCGTATGCAAGCAGGAGATGAGTGCCTGGAAAAGCATTCTGTATTTCTTTATGAGTAGTTTTCCTTCCAAACATAAGTTCTAATTGCAGCTGTACCTTTTCATGCTTTCCTGCATTAGCAAAGGGAGATAGCAACTGTGAATAAATCCACATGTGTAGGAACATTTAATTAGATGGGACCAGATGAATTCTTAGAAGGCTTATACTGGATACCATCAATAGCATGCAACCAATTTATCTGTTCTCTCACTCATGAGATATGTTTATGGTTGGATATTTATAGTAATCATCAGCATTGGTAAATGTTGCTTCATTTTCTAGGAACCATTTACAGCATGTTTTCTTATTTTTCCCCCTTGTTTGACTGCCCGAAAAGCTGCAGAGAAATCTCTGTAGGGAAAAAGCACAAAAGCTATTATTTCAAAGTACCTGCACCTTCAAGTGCAAATTGTTTTCTTTATAATCATAAATACTAGCATTTTCAGAAACAAAATAACCATTACAATCCCTGTCCCATCTGTGCCATTCATGTGTCATTTGTGTCCAGGACTGCCTGTGCTGTGGTGGAAGGCTGACAGGGAAGCACATGTACTGCCCTTAGCTGCACAAAATTGGCTAAATGGTTGGACATGCATTCCTCAGGAAAGAAGACTTTCAACAACATATGTGAACAGAATATCAAATGTGTTTTTTAAACTGTTTTGGAGCAAAATTTTGGCTGCTCAAATGAAAATCCGTGGCTGTCATTCAGAAAGTAATCTTTTGCAGACCTTGTGCTTGTCTACACCACTGAAAGTTTTGTTTGTGTAAAGCAATTTCTGTTCAAACATTCTCAGTGACAACATGATGGGGAAAAAGAGGTGTCTAAAAAAGAGCAGAGGTGGGGGAATAAGGGATTATGTTATATGCTGAAGCAGAATTTCTCCTAAATTTTGATTTGATATGCCCAACCCAGCACACCCCTAATCCACCATTATTGAATATCTTAAGCCTTGTACAAAACATAGATTAACAACTTGAACACTTGTCTGTCTCTGCTTCTGCAAGAGCAACTCCTCTTGATCATTTTCAAGGATGTGACCTGTGTTTAGTTATGTGGATTCTGCAGCAGGAGCATCCCAGCAGAGCTTGGATCAACCAGGTTACTCACCAAGGATGTTAATAAGCACTGAACTACATGAGCAACTGGTAAATGGAATTCTGAGGGACTGACAAAAGTTCCTGCACTGGAAAAGTCCTGTAGAAATGAGTCAAATGAGTTACTGTGAAGCCACCTAAGAGTTCAGCTCATTATTTTGTTTCAGGTGGGTGTGTTGTGTCACTTTTGCCAGTGATGAGATGGGGAATTTCTGGACCAGTCTTACAGGATCTTAACAATTTATGTTCACACAGAAGAGCCCAGATGCACAACTATCTCACAAATATAATATAAGTTTGAATTTTATCCTTGTTTCAGTCTATAAAGTTAAAAAGTCTATAGTTCTTATCTCAACCTTAATGATACTATGAGTTCTGACAATTTTAACCTATATTTTGCAGATTTTTCAACATTATTTTTGGATTTAGCCTTATGAATGATGAAGCATCCTCTAGTCTACTCATTCATTTCATCATTAATTATTTGCTCTATTTCAAAGATCAGCCATTGAATTTTTAATTTTTTAGCAGCCAGCTGTTCAATTTTTCATACTAGCAGGTGATTTGAAGAACTCAGTTAAAAAAATTTACATCCATCATAAGACTTGAAAACACTGACTGTTGTGGTTGCCTCATTATACTTGACCTATAATGGGGTTTTTGTTGGGTTTGGCTGGTCTGTTAGGTTTTGTTGGGGTTATGGGTATACGTGTCTGAATTTCACAGGTTCATAGAGACCCCTTTGACTTCCTTTATTTTGCTTCTTGTGACTTTATTCCTCTGAATGATCCTTTAAGAAACAGATCAATGTGTTTGAAGATTGGAAACTTCAGCAAAAATTTATGAAAACTTTTAAAGACAAAAATTAACCCCACAAAAACAATGGAAGTTTGTTTTTATATAATGAATAAACCAGTGTCTGAATAATTTATTCAGCAAACCCTAGATAAGTATTGAATTCCTACCCACAGTGGAAGGTATGCATCCAGTATTAGCACTTGCCTATCTGTATCTTTTAAGGTTTAAGCCAATAAACATCACAGTCAATAAAACATCCTGTAAACACTTTCATGTTTGAGAATATACAGGGTTTTTTCTGATTTAAGAAAATTCAAAATCAGGTATTCCTCCCACATCTCTGGTTGGAAATAACATGACCTGTTTCTTCAGAAATGTTGGCCCACCAGATCTACAAGTCTTGTAATAAGCTGACATGAAAGAACATAAGTTATTCTCTATTATCCATTTTGCAAGATGCAGAGAAATGTTTGCAGATTGCACTTGGGATAGGAGACTGCATCATATAAAGAACAGCAGCTGGTGATATTTATGCCTAGTAGAGAACAATGTATGCTCTTCCCTAAATTACCTCCAGATTTTATCTTGGCAGTGTGCCATATCACATTTAAAGAATAATCAATGCGCTGACCCAATATTAATAATGCAATTTGCAAGATAAACCTATTTGTGATTGAACTGAATCTTGGAATGCAGATCTTAGAAGGAAAGTGTTTCAGGTAAAACTAGAAATCCTAGATTTACCTTCTCAGAGATACTTATATGAATATATAAGTTTAGACCAGTCAAAGACAAAGGCTGAGTGCAATAACTTTCCAGTTCTAATACTTCAAATGCTTGAAGAATAAGGGAAAGAATACAATGAGTAGCATTGCATACAGCAAGTGTTATCCTTCCTGCTGAGTGTGTACGAGCCCATGTGAGCTTTTGTGTGTGACTGATGTCCCTGTTATTTGCTGCTTTGTGGTTGTGTACACAAGCCAACAAAGCAACCTGTTTGAAACAAAGGGTGATGTTCCTTCCTTTCCATCACTGCTCACTGTGATTTCTGAGCATTATTTCCAAACAAAAACAAAATAAAGCATCCTGTCAAACTTCCCTACAACTTTCTAAGTTACCTTGGGGTCTGTCTTGGAAACCTTTGAGGCTGATTGCAGTGAATCACTTTAACTGCCAGCTTAGCCACCGAGGAGACAGAGCTGTCATCGCATGAATGAGAGCTCTGCAACACAATATTGTCTGGAGTTTATATTGACATGGCTGAACAAAATTGCATAAGCCAAATTTCTGGTTTTAAAGTGCAGCTTTAAGGGTTCTGCTTTTGAAATATGAGCTGAGAAACTCTTCCAGCCCTGTGATGTACTGCTAATAAGGTGGGAAGACAATAAATTAAATGAAATACTAATATGCTGCCAAATATCACTATTCACAGATGACTGCTACAATTATTGCCAGGTAGTTTGGCACAAATCCAATACTCTTAATGTATAGTCTAGGGCACTCAAACAAATGAGCAGCTTCTTGGTTCTGTGCTGCTGTAAGCATTGCCAGCTTTGCACTTGCTAGAAATATGACATTGTCCTCAGGTAGAAAATAAACCTCGCTTCTGAAACATGTCTCAGCTCTGAGCAGCATCTCTATCATGGGGAAAACATCTGGAATGACTTACTTCCAGGTGACAGTGTTGCATTGGTTTTAGTACTATGGACAAATGTAAATCTTATTCTGACAATTTTAAATGTTCTTTGCTGTTATTGCTATTTTTAACAAGGTTTTGTCTAAGTTGTGCTTATTACTTTGTGTCATCAAAGGGAAGTAAGGACTGTATTTATTCCCATTTGAGCAAGAGAATAATTTCCCCAGTTCTTGATTCCGAGTTTGAAGGAGAAGAAAGTTTTCATGTTCATTGTAGGTGAGGAAATGGGAGAAAGTAAGGGATGGGAGATTGAGCTGTGATCAGACAGGAAAAAGAATGAATTGTATGTGTGAAAGAGAGTGTGGACTCACATCAGATACCTTTTTGCCACTTTACCAGGATCAGATGAGTCCCAGTTACATTTCTAAGGGTGAACTTTCTGTAAAGGAACTGAACTGCCATGGTTGCCTTCAGCTCAGGCAGGCTGCAGCAGCTGAGACTCAGGACCCAGATGCAGATTTGTTACACATAGGCTGAAATGTCCATGCCCTGATTCCTGCTGCTGGCAGGTACCAGTCCTATCAGAGTCACCAGATTTGTAGCAGAAATATCAGATTCACAGGACATGGACAGAACCAGTGACATGCTTTGAGAGCAGGTCAGGGAACTGGAACAGGCTGCAGGTCATCCACTCATGTACATTTATATTTCTGCTGCACAGAATGAGTGTTTTCCTGTACTCCTGCTAAGTTCAGAAGTGAGTGATTTTAAAGCATAATTGCAAACTTTACAAGAAGGTAAAATACCTTCCAAGCAAACCTTTCTGTGTTGCTCCTATGGGGGTGAAAACCTCCCAGGCACAGTCAAAGAGATAATGGCTTGTATTACATTAGAATTGATTCTCCCAAGACATGTTGCCAATTTAGATTAAATAATAAGAATTTGCTCTGCATTTGCATGTAAGCAGGTAGAATTCAGAAAGCCAAGTTTATTGTTAAATTAGCAAAATACCTCTTTTCCATATAAAAAAGATTAATATCTTTCTTAGAGAGTCTCAGGAGGGACAAAGCAACTAGGACCAGTTCTAGCTTGAGGTCTAGAAGGTTCAGAATAACACTCCTGGAACATTGCTTATCATTAGATCAGACCTTGATTAACCTCTGTTGTGTCAGATACATATATTAACACAAGCTTGTCTTCCTGAATAAAAGACCTAGTTCTGAAAAAAAATCTTTGTTTATCATCTTGGTCCGTTTCTGGCAAGTTTTTATTACTATGCTAATTTCTATTTGGCATCCAAGTTATCTTTCTACACTTAATTTTGGAAAGATTCATGTCAGTGCTCAGGTACTGTAGTGGTGGTCAGAATGGACACAGTATCTATTGCCAGGTTTATATCTGGGTGAATTTCTCCTCAGCCTGTTGGAAAGGGTAGATCTAATAGTGAAATTCTGATGAGTAACAAAGAACATTTTTCACTTTATTTTATATTTCTGTGACAGGACTCATCTTCTTGTCCTTAGTCACTGGAAAATGGGAAAGAATTGAAAACATGGGAATTACAGAGAAAGGAGGGGCAGGAGCTTTAAAACCACTTTGCTTAATGAGGATTATGTATATTATAGTGCGAGTATACTTGCATAAGTATTTCCTCTCTGAATTAACATATGGGTGTGTTGGATATAAAGATGTATACTATTAGTTTTGTGACTGTGTTTGTGTGTTTGACACCAGCATCCTTCTAAATAGATAAGAAATTATCTATGAACATGGTAGCTAGATCTGCGACAATGTGGACACAAAAAGATTAAATTAGATAAAATGAAATTAGATTTGATGAGACTAGAGATAAAATTTAGGGTGTATAGAATTATTTTCCTTAGGCATGAGCTGAGAGATTAATCTTACCTAACCTTAACTGTCTAAAAGTTTTCTATCTGGATTATCATTTAGAATCATACTACTGTCAATGAAGAGATAAATGATCACTTCCAGAAGGTCATCCAACCCATTTTAAGATTTCTGTCTCTGGAGATCCCAATCTGTGTCCTTTATTCTCTGTACTGAGTCTAGATGAGTAGCATAGACTTAGTCCCTAACTTGGAACAAGTGTGGTTATAAACTGCTTCATTTTAAAAGTTGTCAAATGCAACTGTGATCACGCATGGTTCTACCTTACATGCTTGCATAGCATTAGCCCTTTTCTCCAGCCAGACATGAAACAATCATCATTTTGGTCATAAATGACAAACAGATTTAAATGTGGAGCAAAACTTAAATTTACTGAAATCACCTATGACTTGGACCTCAAAATTATGTCAGTATTTTAATGCTTTATAAAGTTTTATGAACCTTCTTCTCTTCTATGACACAGCTTGTACTCTATATTTACATGATTGGGGATTATGAATATGTGTCTCTTTTTTTAAAAATGTACATGAAATAAATTCATATGTTATGATACCCATCAGTAACGTTTTGGTTAAGAGGTTCACCTGCAGTCTGCAAGAGTTCAGGATCATAATTTTTTTAAGAGATTAAAGGTACTGACTTAATTGTATATAAATCCCACACCTATCCAGAAATCAGGCACTGGGACCGTATTTTGGGGAGTATCACAAACTCTTTTTTTTTAATATTTTCTCATTGTTTTGTTTTAAGTACCCACTGTTGATTACTATCAAGAATAAAATGTTGAACTATATTACTATAATACAGCAATTTTTAATTCTTGTGCTCAATCATAGAATCATGCAGTTTGGAAAATACCTCCAAGATCATCAAATTGAACCTTAAGCTGGTAGTATGCTGAGGTTCAACTGGTTGTTTGATTTTTCCATTACAAAATGTAAATATGTTATTGTTAACAGAAGCATTTTGTGTCCCAGTTTTGTCATGTTTAACTTCTGCAGTGAACCTGGTAATGTCAGCAGAAGTTTAGCCACCACAGTATCTGCCTTCTGTAATTATGCCAGACAGCATTTTCAGAAATGATGAACTTCCAGTAAGCACTGGGCTATGAGGTAGTAGAAAAAAAAATCAGCAATGCAGAGCTTGCTCATCCATTTTTTTATTTTTTTTCTCTCTACTCTAGAGCCTGAATGATATGCAGTTTCAAGGAAAATCTGGCTTTAACCTACCTCCAGCCAGCATTAAGCCAAATCACAACTTAAACTTGAAGGGATTGCATGAGCAAGACAACTTTTTGTGTTGCTTGATTTCTGCCCTGTTGCTGTTCCAATGCTGCAGATGGGAGAAGCTGTCCCATTTTATCCCATTGTTTATAGTGGGGATCCAGAGACTCACATGGAGTCTTCTTGCTGGTGTAATTGACTTCAGGACACTATTTTAAATATAACCAAGAAATCAACTCTCTGACTTTCTACACTCCTGACAGGTCCACTTAGGATGAAATCTATTTGCCTAAATATGTTTATAAAAGGTAATATAAAATCATGGCTGACAGTAACTTCAGGTGCAGCTGCTTCTAATCAAAAAAATTTAGATTAAAGGTGAAGAAAAGAGATATAAGGGTCAATGTTTCCTATGCTGCAGTACACAATTTTCCTTTTCCTCTTCAGCAAAGTAGTCTGCTGGTTCTACACAACCTAGGATATCAATCACTGCTGTGAGCTCTTGAGGCAAATGCATGAACATAGGGGTGAATAAGAACAGAGTCTGGTCCAGTGTGCTGCAGTATTTTAAACAGGTATGAGATGAACAATGGAAAATTCTGGAGAAGAAAAAGGAAAGGGAAATATAACTTCTGTAGTTTGTTCTGTGGAACAGAGTAAGAGGGAATCAGACTGATTGACATTAGAAGAAGGGGTTTTTGGTGGGAAAAAGATCCACTTCACAAGACAAAGCAGGGACCACCTTAATTCAAGAATGTCTACTAGACTGCTCACCCCCATTCCTGAATTCACTAGAGGTGGTGAGTTTGCATGCCCAGCCACACCCTTTCCAGTCTACCCTCAGACACTTTCAGGGCAACAAAATCAAATGAAGGGATAACACCTCACACCATTACCAGGATTTGGTCCTGTTTGGTTTTAGAGACAGCTTTGCCTATATTTACCTGTTTTTCATGCAAGAATAGATGATTTTACAGAGCTGGCTGTGTTTAGTTTATGGGAAGTTTCAAGATTCTGAGAGTAATGAGAGAGACAAAGTTTGGACTGAATAGTTAAATGAAATCTTCTCTTAATAGTAGGCAGCATGACATAGGTACCATGGAAAATTAAAATAGCATCAAAATATTCCTTGTATTGCTCCTCACCTAGTGCTACCACTTTCAATTAGGGTCATATATTGTTTTCATGGCCCGTACTGCTCTGCCTTTATACATGAAAACTAGGACTGCATTGAGTGTAAAAACAAAAGCAGGTTCTGAGTCATGGTTCTTACCCGAATCTAGGAGGTACTTTCAGGTAGCTATACTTTTAGTTAAAGTGAATGTCAATGTGAAAATATTTTTACTGGATTAAATCTCTTCTTCTCAGAGCTTTAAAGACAAAGTAGATTTTTGTCCTCTCTTGCATTCAGTGATTTGTTCTACTGACCAGCCTGGTGTAACATTACAATCACGTGAAGTACCAGGCTGCCTGGAAGAGCAAGCAGTTCAGCCTTTCTCCCCATCTTACACCCTCTGAATATATGTGAGGTTTTGGGGGAGTGATGTGAGAAGAGAATGAGAAAGCAAGTGTTCATGAACACTTCAAAATCCCTCTCTCCTTCATTTTCCCAGGTAGATTTTTTCATTCAACTTGGGATATCTGTCATACAAGTACCTACATTTCATGTAGTCATTACAGCACTCACTATACACAGTACACATTTGACCAAATTTGTCAATAGAATTTGATATGATTTCAACAGATGTAAATATCTATTTTAAGATTAAATTGTCTCGTAATCACCATTAAGTATCTTGATTATCTCCCTACAACCAGAAGATGAGCCTAGGGTCACTTGTTGGGCTAAGCACTTGCATTTGTAGATAAGCACACTTGTTCAGATGGGCTCCACCTCACTGGAAGCTGGAACCAGGGAAATCACTGCTCAGCATCATGGGATGGATATCTGCAAGATCTCTGCTTTAATTTGATATGACAATTCTTCTCCTTTGAGTAACACCTAAATTCCTTGAGTTACACCTAAAGTCTTCAAGTAAGATAGAGAAGAACAATTTACCAGAGCATGTAATGATAGGGCAAGAGGGAATGGCTTCAATCTGAAAGAGAGTAGGTTTAGATTAAATATTAGCAGGAAAATCTTTACTCTGAGGGTGGCAAGACAGTGGAACAGGTTTCCCAGAGAAGCTGTGGATGCCCCATGCCTGGAAATGTTCAAGGCCAGGTTGGATGGGGCTCTGAGCAACCTGGTGTGGTGGGAGGTGTCCCTGTCCATGGCAGGGGAATTTGAGCTAAGTCCCTTCCAATCAAAACCATTCTATGATTTCATGATTCTATGATTATATGATTCCATGATTATGATTCTATGATTCTATGATCTATGATTCATTGTTCTATCTCTCTGTTTTTCCTGCAAACAATAAAATAGGTCTTTAGAAATCTTGTATTTGTGCCTGAAAATGTCAATATGGGTGTGATTACAAAAGTATAACTTGGATGCTACTTAGGAGTTGCTTTACTAACCCAAATTTCTACATCAAGACATGTGGAGCTGAAGGCAGCATTAGGCAATCATCTATTTCTGTCCAGTTCACTAATTCACAAGTATATCTGAAGTTGTGAAAGGCATTTCCTTCTCTTGGTTATTAAGAAAAAACCCAAAGATAAAGATTTCACAGTACCTCCATGTGCGTTGTTCACATCCAGCAGTATCTCTGGAGTTCCCAAACTGCAGCACCTTTGAAGAGTGGGAGGTAAACAGTGTGTTCTGTAAAAAGTGTGTTCTGTAAAGCAATTCTTTCCCCTCTAAGTGCACAAATAGAAGACTGAAGCGAAATTAGTTCAGGTGATGGATAATATACTATGTAGCCAAGAGCAAAATAGGGTGAGAATAATATAGTAAACCTCAAGAACTTTTAGAAGTAAGAAACTTCTTAACTTGGAAAAAAGATCTGATTTACTACTTTAAAGAGCTGAAACTCAACAGACATACACATGCAAGGAATCATTTGTGCCATGATGGGGAACAATGCCAAGAATAGCCGCACTCCTACCCAATATGTATTTGAGAAATAAATAACCCATTAAGGAGCTTGATTTTATTTGTGGTATTTACCACTTGTGGATGTTCAAAGATCTAAGAATATGTAGATGTATGGGTTTGTGAGGCAAGGTTTTGGAAGCGGTGGGGGCTGCAGGGGTGAATTATCTGAAAAGATGCCAGAAGTTTTTCTTGTGTCCCATAGAACCAAGGCTCCAAAACAGGCCCAGTGCTGGCCAAGGCTGAGCCCATCACCAACAGTGGCAGAGGCACAGCCCTGCAGACACCCAGGTCAGTGCAGAGGGAGGGCAGGAGCTGCTCCAGGTGCCAGGGCTGAGGTTCCCCTGCAGCCCCTGGTGCAGCCCATGGAGAGGCAGCTGTGCCTCTGCAGCCCAGGAGGGCACAGGGTGCAGAATGCACCTGCAGCCCATGTAGGAGCCCCATGCTGGAGGACATGGATGCCTTGGAGATGGCTGAAACCCCAAGGGAAAGCCAGGCTGAAACAGACACCTGGTAGGTTCTGTGGATCTGGGGAGAGAGGATCCCACACTGGAACAGGCTTTTAAAAAGATTTTTTTCAATAAATCTTATTCATCTAGGCATTCCTCAGTCACCACAGACAATAAACACTATCCCTCTTACACCCTTGTAAATGGAAATGTTGATGTCATGATACTTTCTCAGTATAAGCACAGCAAGCAAATACAAGATTGTAAGAAGACCATAAAGAAAGAAAAGTGATAACACTCAACAAAACCCAAAAAAAAAGCCAATATAAGACCCCACAGCAGAACATAAGTTTTTTGATCACCATATTCTGATCCTCACCTCATCCATCTTGACTTTTGCTTTAACAGATTCCTGCCTGAGTCCAGGTTTTCTCTGTTCTGCTCACATGTGGGATACTGGTGAGAGCCAGGGAAAAAGCAGCCTTGAAGCAGCTTGAATTTCTCACACTGCTCAAGGAAAATATAGAAGAAAAGAATTATAACAATAATTATGGACCTGCAGGGTGAGTGAGAAATGTGATTGCTTTCATGAAAGCATGTTTACTTGGGGCGTCACCTCTCTTGCACCAATGAAATAATTTCTATCCTTGCTACCATGAACTACTCTATACAAGTGTAGTGTTGCCTTAAATAAAAGGCTTTTTGCTTCTCCATTGCACGAAAGTTTGTTGTTATCTTCTTTTCACTGCTCCCGTAACCCAAATACAACGCTCACATACATGAGGAACAGTGTCCGTAAGCTTAGAAGGCTACTATGTTTAGTGCAAAGCAGACATTATCTGAAATTGTAGTACAAAAACTGAATCAGTACTTTCTTCAAGACAAAAGCCTACATATTTTTGTCAAATACTATCTTCAGCATCACTAACACTCATATTATACCACACTTCTCCCACTCTATATTAAGGCAGATATCACACATTTATTAAACATAGTAGGTGTTAAAAGGAGGTCTGGACAGGCTCATGCATTCACTTTAAACCTTTTTGATTTTTACACCTTCAGCCTATATAAAAGCTTTTCAGACTTTGTTTCTTTCCTTTAAAAGCATGTTGATCTTTTAAGTCACTCCTTGAAGTTTCAAGAGCTCCCAGGGAGCCAACACATATGCACAATGATTCTGATGTTTGTTCCTGTTCCACAAAAATCAGCCACAGATGTGTTCTTTTGTTTCCTTTGTGATGTTCAATGAGCTAATCACACTCAGGAAGCTTTGTGAAGCTGTGCTGCTCTCCTCACAGCCACCCTTTTGCAGAATTAGGTCTTTGAACACTTGAAGGTGTGCACAGATGGGGTCCTGTGAAGATGCCTAGGCACAAAGGGACACCATGTGCACAAGTGACGTCTTCAGAAGGGGCCAATTCTAGAGACAGAAACTTAGCTGGACACTGACTTTCTGTCCAGTACAGCTCCCTGGCAGCTAATCCCTAGTAAGTAGCAACCATCACCCTATGGAAACCAGAGGGAAGAGTTCTGGAAGCAAGCAGGATTACTTCATGATGATTCTGTTGATTGAGTCCACAAAAGGAATGTTCAAGAATTATGGATGCACTGAATGCTCATTCTGGGGTGTTGGCTGCAGGGGCCAAGGAGAGCACAGTTAATACAGATATGTAGGTGTGAAGCAGAGGATGAGAGCAGTACAGTGGATGAGAGGCTGTGAGAGTTGGGGTTGTTCAGCCTGGAGAAGAGCAGGCTCCAAGGAGACTTTATTGCAGCCTTTCAGTACCTAAAGGGAGCTCACAAGAAATTTTTTATGAGTGTGTGGAGTAATAGGACAAGTAGGAATGGCTTTAAGATGAAAGAGGAAAGGTTTATACCAGGTATTAGGAACAAATTCTTTACAGGAGAGTGGTGAGGCACTGAAACAGATTGCTGCAGAAGCAGTAGATGCCCCATGTCTGGAGTGTTCAAGGCCAGCTTGGATGGGGTTTTAGCAGGCCAGTCTAGTGGAAGATGTACCAGGGGTGTTGGAAGAAGATCCCTTCCAACCCCCACCATTCTATGATTTATGTTTCTGTGACAGGGAAGATGCAACCACTGCAGCACAAGTGACAGGGTATCCTGAGGAAGTCCCTCACCATCTGGAAACTTCTTAGGCAGCTCCATGTCTGTGCCCTATGGCTGCATCTGCCCCAATGGACTGGCTGCCCCTGAGTAGTGCAGCTCCACTGTCTGCACTGTTTAATTTGTACCGTGCAACAATTACCACTCACAAACGATTGTGTGTGGTTCAGGAGCTATCTCAGACCCAGAATGAAATTTTTCATACCAATCTGTTCCAGATGCTTAGTGAAATTATGGTGTGTGGGCATCTCCACACCATTAGAGGGTTATCTCAAGAATAACTACTTTACCAGATACAGCTTTTTTTTCTCTTTCTAGTTTCTAGAGCTTCTGCAAACAGAGAAAACTTCAGTTAGTCTATGAACGGAATGCATTTGCTTTCTTGAAAGCCAGCCTACAACAGAAATATCTCTGTAAGTGAAAAATTTTAGTGTCAACAAGTGAAATATTTACATTCCTATTTTAGCTTGCATTTTAAATATCTGCACTTTTCCCTCTGAGTTCCACTGGAAAAAAAATTATTGCAACATGTTCTCAATCCATTGATTTAGCTAATGAGATCATTACTACAGCCACAGATTTAGAACAACAACAAATGGCTATAAAATGATATCAATGGCTGGAGCAGATGTATGGAATGACCTTTTGGAGACTGCTTGAGGAAACCTTGTAAAATCTATTTTTGTTGGCTAAGCCCATGTTTACTGCATAGCTAATGTTTTTTCACTGCCTTATGTGCAGTTAAAGACAGTAATTTGGTCTGACACCAGACATAACTTTTCATGCTTCATGGCAGCCCCCACCTAAGCTATTAATTTACCACCTGCTTAAGTTCCTGAAGCAATGAGCTGTCAACAACTTTTCTTAAGATCTAAGAATGCTTTCAAACAGTCTTAAAAGGCCTTAAGAGAATGAAATATGTACAATATACCAAAGAATTTCTTCAAATTATTTCACAGAGTTCATATGGAATTAAAAGGTTTGAGGTTGAGGATATTTAGCAAACTTCTGGGCATAGTTTCAGTACTGTTTTCACTACTATTATTTGCTCTGCATGCTTGAAATTCACATTCAGTAATATTACAGTAGCTTATTTAAATATGATGGCATAATTGGGCAGCTGCTCCTTGTAATTCCTTTGGAATTCTTCTAGGATAACTGATATAACAAAATGGATTTGAGATATCATGTCCTAAATATAAAAGTTTGCATTTCAAAATTATTTTGAAGAATAAAAAACTTTGTTAAACTTTTGAGTCAAAAATGTATCAGCCCTCCTTCATGCATGAAGGAGTATATTTAAAATAAATGCCTTCCATGCAGGCTGGAAACAAAAATTTGAGCTGGATGGTTTAACTGTATACTATATCTGCTGTTCCAAAATTTTTTGTTATTTTTTTAACAAGTAAATGACTGAATGTGTTTGTTGCCTTATGCTCTGAATATGTTGTCTGCCAACGCCTTCAGAAAGCCCCTGAATGTTCAAAGATCTTTGGGGAATAATAAGTCAAATCCAGATTTACCACATTAATTTCTTTTTTTTTTTTTCTTAAATCTGATTTATTAAGTTTCTATAATGGTACCAGTGTCCTGTGTAAAACTATCCTTTTTAATGGATTTTTAATGGATTTCCTGGGTAAACTAAATCAACTTGCGTCACTCCACAGCATAGAAAATACACACAGGCCTGGACTAGGAGGCTCCATTCAGTCAAATGTTCTTGTTCTGCTCATCTCTGTGACCATGACGAGATTCAGCTATGTTATATGTGAACCATTGGTCATTTTTACTAATTCTCCTCATTTTAAATTTCCTCCTTCTTCCTAATTCCTGTCTTCCAGAGCTGCTTCTGCTCTCCAACAAACTCTGGATCTTTTGTGAGAATACTTCCATAGAAATCATTTGCACATTCTCATCTACACCTTGCTGGGATCTGGAAATAGTATCTTACCTAAACAAATATGCCTGATTTTAATACCTAACCATTATTAGAATCGCTCTTTGTAAGTTTATGCATTAGGCAGTTGAAAAAAAAAAGAAAAAGAAAAAGATGTGGACAGAGTAGGTGTCTGACACTGAGAAATTCGAGTAAACTCATAGGTCAAAACAATATGCAGATGCTGTTTCTCAGGGCTAAAATCCAAAGTTTTACACACATAAAGGAATGAGCTCTCTCTTTTTCTACCGCATTCTGTAAAATTGATCAGTTAATTCCATCCAACCAACTTCTAAGTAAGTCTCTCATTAAGGTACCTAATTTAGGATATCATTTCTCTATCCCTCCTTCTATAATCAATGCTGAGTGTGGGTAGTTCAGCCTGTCTATAATCTGCACCAGACTTTAATTTGCTTAATTCTCTCCACTACAAAGAACTTTAGAAGTCCATTGGTCAAATGAGACCTAAACCTATGTGACACAAATCTTTTTCACCATCCCTAATCTTTTGAGGCCTCAAATCACCAGACCCTTGAGAGAGCAGTCAACTTTGTCTTGTGTACAATGCATCTCAGCTATTAATTTAAAGTTAATCACTTTGATGAAGAGAGATGAGGAAGAAAATGGCAAAATGCTTTGTTAATTTGGAACCTTAGATTAAAGCTAAACTGAGCAAACTCCTGGCCTGAAGCTGAATAAAGTCTATTTTCCTGACAAATTGTTTTTATACAATTGAAATACTGGGAGTTACAAATAAGAACAAGACTGTCACATAATCATTTGTAAAACCTTGTTATCTGGGTATGTGGAGACAAAACTTTGGCTATTAAAAAAAAAAGTGAAGTCCCACTTAAAAGAGGGAAAGCAAGTTGTGGCCATGAAGTGGAAGATGGTAGCTCTGGAAAAGGGCTGAGGGTCACAGCAGACGTAACCTCTCCTTCCCAGTGAAATAATAAACTTCTAATGAAGTCTTGGATGTTTAAGCAAGGTATTACAATAGAGAAGAGAACTCCTAATTAAATTTCTTAATAGAATAGGGTTGATAATAGAGAAATTGTGAGCTTGTTTTGTTCAGATTAACAAAAAAAATGAATTTTCTAAATCTGGACAAGGTGAAAAAAAAGTATCTGAGGATGAGAGATTTTAAAGAATAAAAGAGTTGAAACTGTGTAATTTATCATAGAGAATAGTGAAAGGTGATTTTTACACTTTTAAGCTAATTTAAATTAACTCTTGACTGACATTTTTATTTTAAAGAACCAATAAATCATGAGAATTCATCCCTAAACACTGAAGCTGGGAAAACTCAGATTAGGCGGAGTGTTTAACAAGGCTGATGGAAGTAAAGGATTCTGTTTCCTTTTATATTTTTATAATGCAGTATCATGGTTTTTTGGAATTGTTTGATGACGCACCAAGATCAAGGTCTCAGTAATTGGTTCAGTTGCACTGTGTAGATATAAATGTTTACCAGAACCCACCTAAAGAAACTGTTCTTCCCACAAAATGTTGTCCCACCCCTTCCCATCTGGCTGATTCACCCTAGTTCTCAACCCCGTGGTTTCATCCTTTTTCTCAAATTAGACAGAACCTGCTTTCCAATGATGGAACAATCCCCTCTGCCCCCCAGGTGAGATTTCTGCAGGAATATCTCAGAGCTGGTGGAAAGGAGGGGATAGAAATGTGGTGCCAAGAGCACACAGGAGGAGCAGGTAACCACAGGGCAGAGAATCAGTTTCTCCATAGGTGGAGCCATTGGAGCAGATGAACCATAATGCACAGTTCCCTTGCACTCATTTTAAAAAATCCAGTTTCCACAGATTTTTGTGTAGAAATGAACCCTAGAATGTTTTCATAGCTGTTTCTTGCATTTTCCTAGATGACAAAGAGTTTATTACCAAACCAGAGGATAATCCAAAGTTTCTTCAAAGCAATTGGTTGATAATTCAGAGACAATTTCCTATATATACAGCAATTAAATATCTTTATATTTACTACAATGGTATCTTATTTTTCATACTATTTTATAATAAGTTTTTAATCTTCTAGGCATCTGGTTTTATTAGTTTTCATTTGGAAGATAATTAATATTTGAATTCACAGCTTTTGTTGAAACACAGTACATAAAAAGTAAAATTATGTTCAGTCAGCTTTTATTTGAAAAGCACAAAACCTTCTATAATAAAAAACGTTATATCCTTTAATATAATATATTTGAAAGTGATTTGTGTATGACAGAAGTCAAGAAAACTTAATAAGAATCTCAGCATTTTAACAATTTAGAGCTGCACTACTTATTGAAACATACACAGCTTCTGTTCCAATATGGTTTTTCACTCTCTCTATATTTTTGTAGGTTGTTCTTTTCCCTTTTCTAAGACTTTTAGGCGAATTTATGTTTGTTTGATTCTTATATATGTTGAATTTCCACATTTTTAATATTACTGGCATTACCTTGAGCATTAATATATTGACTGTCTACTATATGTTATATAGCAAACAGTGTATGCTATATACTATAATTATTTGTCAATGAGAATATAATCTGTCTCTAATATTACAGAAACAGAATAATTGACTTAATTATAACATTTTCGTTTGATGTTTATTAGTGAAATCTTACCATTTATTTTCATAAATAAGAAGCTTAATATATATTAGAATATGGTTATTGGGGGGGAAAAGCCAACATATTGCCATGAATTATCATCTGGCAAAATTATTTTGCTTTATGTATTATTTATTCATTATTTAGTCTTACTCACTGAAATGCTAAGAAGATCTAGGCAAACAAGCATCTAACAGAAAAGAAAACATTATAAATTGTAAATAGTGAAGCACATCACTGAAGATAAACACTTTGTGAACATTTCCGAGGCTGATAATGTCCATAAACACCATTTGGCAATTACACAACTAAATGTCAACACAGGCCTGCCAATAGTCACTGAGAAAGAGTAAAGATCTGCACTGCTGTGCCATTAGGGTTTACTTGTTGCTGCTTTAAGACAATTCAATTTGCTCTCAAGCAATACAGGGACTTTAAACCACATGAACTCTAAAGAAAAAATCAAGGTTATTTGATTTGCCAAAAGTTTCAAATGTACTCTTCTTAAAATAAAGCAAAGCTTTTCAGTAGGGGAAGGATTCAGGAATGACTCTTAATGTGTAGAGCTAGATTCTACAGCAATTAGAAAATCAGGTGAATAGTCTCTCCTTTGTGGTATATATCTCTTATCTAATCCTGTATTCACAATCTGTACATGTTGTTTACTTCATTGGGACTTTCCACAGTGAATAGAATTCAGAAAATTATCAATTCTTTTGATAAGGAAAGACCTAAATTAAAAATGACTTAGTTACAGATTCTGATTCTTTCACTGCTGTAAATAAATGAAAACAAGAAAATCAGTCCACACTGGTTGACAAGGCACACTTGTCCATAATTTTTAGAAATCGACACTTCTGTGTGGATTAAACAAGAATACAACTATGAAAGGGTCTGAGGTTTTCTGAGTCACAAACTAAAGAACAACAATACCACATGCCCACAAAAATTTTCATTTTTAATTTTTGCTTTGCTTATTGAGCCGATGAAATCGTAATTGATTTATTAATTTATTTTCTGTTGTAAACTGCTACTGTATCATAAACACTCTTGACCATGAAAACAATTTAAATGTTAAAAAATGCTAAGGCTAACCTTTCAATTTGCATTCCAGGAAAAATAATTGTTCAGCTAATTGTTCAGCCATTAGCTATAGCAGAAAGTTAATATAACTGCCAGGAATTATTAGAAGAAAAATGTCTGTGCCACACTAAAAGCAAATAAATAAATAAATGTAGTCAATTCAGAGTTAATGAAAACATAGACCTCATTTCCAAGTGACTGTAAAAGCTGCATGAAGGCCTGTGGTATAAATTATGTATTTCCTATGTCAGCAGAGAGACAGGAATGAGTCACTGGTGACCAAATTTCCCCTGCTGATTAGCTTTATTTTTTCTCCTGGCTCTTCAGTGAACTGGAAAAAGTTAACAGTATTGCATTATCAGCATCAGATTTAGGATGCTGGATTTCTAATGAGCTGGATGTCTCCAGAAGAGAAAATTGCTCATAAAGAACAACAATGCAAGACCAAAGGAGAAAGGAAGAGGCCTGGTTTCTGCCTTCTGCTTTTAATAGCACAATGATAATTAGAGAAAACCTTATCATGAATACAGATGTGTCTTTAATGCCAATTGGAAAGTATAATTGATCCATTCAACCTGCAGAACTTAATCTGAAAGCAAATAACCTAAAGCAAAGTAAGTTCCTAACTTCCGTGAGGCCATTTAGGATTCTGAAGAGCTCTACCCTTATGACATGGTGGTAAAAATTTCAAAAATCACAAGTCAGGGCTGAACACTAAGCCCAGTTAAATGCCAGTATCCATTTGTGTTTTCTTCCTAACAATACTCTTCTGATTGTTTTCTCAGCCTCGAAACTGTGCTGAATTCTCATACTCATTCCTTTATCCATTATCTCAATTTTTGGGATAGTGTATAGCACAAGTAGCTGGGACCTAGAAGAAAATTTAAAATAAAAACACCAAACATGACATCATGGACTGGGGAGATAAGTATTCATGTTCTCATGCAGCTAAAAATTCTGTAGGAGGTGCAGCAGGCCTGAGACAAGAAGGTTTAGAGAGGCAGATATGAGCAGTGAGTGAGGTCACCAGGCTTGTTCAGCCTGGAGAAGGGAAAACTGAGGGGAGAATTCAGCTCAGTCTGAAGCTTCCTCCTTAGAGCAAGAGCAGGGGAGCACCAGCCTCTTCTCTTTGGCGACCCGTGACAGGACCCAGGGGTACAGCACACATCTGTGTTGGGGTGTTATAGCCTGGATATTAGGCAAAGGTTCTGTCACCCACAGCATGGTTGGGTACAGGAACAGGCTCCCCAGGGAAGTGATCACAGCACCAACCTGACTGAGCCCAGGAAGAGTTTGGACAGTGCTCTCAGGCACATGATGGGATTCTTGGGTTGTCCCCTGTAGTGGCAGGAGATGGACTTGATGAACCTTGTGAGTTCCTTCCAACTCAGTGTATTCCATGATTCTATGAGTCTGTGATTTATATTCCTCCCTTCAGCCCTCCTCAAGTGCTCTGCTGCTCCCAGGACAAGTATCCTCTGCCAAACCTTCAAGCCTCATGCACAGTAAAACACTGAATTGGCTTGCTTTTGTTGTCACTGACTTTCTTCACTACAGTTTTTGACTTCAGAGAAAAGTTCACTGATGTGCAACAGCTTTGGAGCGGTGCTGCAGGGTAACAATTTGCCACAGCATGCTCATGTTAGAGGGTGCTTGCTCTTGCATGTTGGAAGTGATGTATTTTCAAACAATTGCATGTGATTTACTCTGGGTTGCTAATTGCAATGCCTGCAGTCACTAATCCCTAAGCACAGAGTAGTTGTGTTCATATTTCTCAGTGTAGACCTCTCTGAAATTGGCTGGTCACGCTCCAAACAGCTCCTGGCCTTGGGTGTCCTCTGTACTCCAGGAGTGTCCCAGAAGTCCTAACACATGCTGATGTGCATGTTCACATTATTTTGTGTTATTTGGGCTCTAAATGCAGCGATAATGGAAGGGCTGTGTTGCAGTCTTGTAAAGGATTGGTGTTTCATACCACAAATCTAAAGATGTGAGTTGTGTGCTGTGCGGAAAAGAAGAAAATATGGGAAAGTGCTTGTGGACATAAAAGTTGCTGCAATGACAGGCGGGATTATTGAAGACAAAGGGAGACAAAACTGCCTTTCATCTTCTGTTTATTGGCACAAGCCCCTGAAACAAACTATTTTTGGGATGCAAGTTTTGTTTTAGATGGAATTGAGTTATTCACTAGAAGGCACTAGCATTTATGTAATCTGGAGGACGAGAACTGTGAGCTAAGCTGTCTGGCAGGGTAAACATATCTTTCATTTCAGCAATACAGTCATCCTTCAAGTTTGGTTTATATAAAGGTTATCTTATTTTTATTTCACTTATATGAAATGAAAACAACAGGGAAAAGACAGGGAAGGGATAGTCTTTTATTCTGCCACTTGCAAAACAATTGCTGGTAGAGCCTTAGCGGTAGTGAACTGCCCATCTATCTGGCTTAGTTCATGATCTACTCAGTACCCTAGAGCTTAATCTAATATTCTTAACACTAAATTAACTTAGAATTTGAAATTAAAAGAGAGAGAAAATATGCAGTTATAGTGACAGAAAACAGATCTTAATGATTTCATGCTTCTGGACTAAAAGTCATAAGTGTAAAACTTAAAAAAATCGAATATTGTTGAGACTAGTTAATAACTTTAAAGGAAATTATTAATATTTAAATTGCTATTTAGTTTTTAATTCCTGCAAACACCTGTCTTTCTGAACATTACATTGCAAATGACCAGTCTTACATTGAGCATACCTACTGTAAATTAATGGTAGGACATGGGTGTGATTTCATTGTGGGAAACATGGAACTGCTAAAATGATTATTGGGGCTGATTGCATATTTTGAGAGCAATAAAAATTCAGGAGATTATGCAATCTTTAGCACACCTAGATGCACATTTCCTTGTGTCATGTCACATCTAGCTGTACATCTGTCACCGGAATGTGGGGAAGAAAAAAATTCTGTAACACCATAATTTCAGTCTTAGAAAACAGGTATAATTTTATGTCAGCGCAGTGTGTGCGGGGAATGGCTCCTCCTATCATACGTATTTGTGGAAAGTTCAGAAGCTGTCATTTATCTATACAGAGCATATAAATTAATCTAAATTCCCAGAACTATTTTCCCCCTTCCCAGAAATTATTTGTGTGTGGAAATCTGTGCACTTTATATGTGGGCCCACACATACAATTTGGGAAAAAGTTTCAAGAGGATGTGTGGTGGTCACTTGGAGAACAGCCCTCACTTCATCCTTTCACAGTCCCAAGTCACCTGAGAAAATGACTCAAGAGCTGGCTAATGTTTTCTGTCTTGGTTGAGCAACTTATCTCCTTGGCAAGGAAACATTTTTAAGGTTTGTGAATCTTTAAACAATGGGTCTCAGTTTCTGTTGTCACAATTGAGACACTCTTGTTTGCACATCTTGCAAGCAATGTGCCTTTTGGGTACTGCGTCATATCCTCTCTGCCTCTGCTCTTCTCCCCTCTTCTCTGCTTTCATGAGAACCTACCTGGAGTCCTGTGTCCAGGTCTGGAGTCCTCAGCAGAAAAAGACATGGCCCTGTTGGTCCAGAGGAGGGCACAGAAATGATCATAGATGAAAAACCTCTTCTGTGAAGACAGGCTGAGAGAATTGGGATTGTTCAGACTGGAGAATGCTCAGGAACATTTTGTTGCAGACTTTCAATAATTTAAGGGAGCTTTTAATAAAGATGGGGACAGACTCCTTTGTAGGGTCTGTAGTGATAGGACAAAGGGCAATGATTTTAAACCAAATGTGGTAGATTTAGACTAGATATAATGAAGAAACTTTTTACAACAATAGTGAGACACTGGATCAGATTGTCTGGAGCAGATTTAGATCCCCTAACCCTGTAAACAATTCAAGGTCAATTTAGACAGGGGTTTGAGCAACCTGATCTAGTAGAAGATATTCCTACTTCTTGCAGGGGATTTGGACTACATGACCTTCAAAGATCTGTTCCCAGACCATTCTTTTCCCTCAATGGGATTTTGATTTCATTATGGATCAAACAATATGGAACCTTGCCCATTTTCTTAATATAGGAAAGTAGGAGAAGAATTTCCAACACATGAAGGTACAGCAAAGTCCTTTGAAGGTCTGGAAGCTGAGGCTTCCTCAGAGAAGTATCCAAGAAACATGAGTTTTGTGAGCTCATCAGAAGAAAAGTGATCAATATAGTGGTCTATATTATCACAAAATAGATTGAAGAGCTGAGAAATCAAAGCAGAGCAGATATGAAGCTTTTAATTTAGATGTTAGCTGTTGCAAAATTTAGAGCCAGAAAGCTCAGAAACTGTGGCAAGATTCCCACCTAAATCATTTGGAATATGAAGAAAACTCACCTTAAGGTTTTTGAGCCTCAAGTCACATTAAGAACCCAAAAAAATTTACAACGGCTTTCTCTGATTGGAGTTTTGGCTCCAGATTGAAATCTAAGCCAGTTCCATGTGATACAAGTGATACAAGATGAATCTCCACTGCTAAACATAAAGCACTACACCAAGATCAAGTAGGTTCAAATTTAATTACAGCCTCCCATGACTTATAATAAACACTGTGATTAACAAGCTGCTCAAAGTAACCGCACCACAGCAATTAGTGTTCTGTTTAATCCAGAAGTGAGAGATCAGGTTACCATCTTCAAGTAATTCAAAGTTTTAAGAGATGCAAATTAAATACCTCTGTGTTTCTTATCTACTTACTGTGTTTCTGTACTCTTTCACAGCAAATTCAGTTATCTTTAAATACTGACTTTACATCACATCTTTTATAAGACATTTTATATATTATTAGAAGAATATTCCTGGAATTCAGTTATTATTTGCTAGAATCAAAATAACAAAAGTAGATATTACCTTGCCCAGATTTCTTGCTCAAACCCTGTGTTTGAGTACAGCTAAAAAGCATTTTGTTCTTTTCTTTATACCAAATAACGGTGAGTGCAGTCAGCACCACCTGTCCACCTCACTCATAAATTACTTGCTTATTAAAGTTATAGCAGTTTGCATAGATGTCTATTTTTTGTTAACAAGGAAGTAAAAAAACTATTTAAAACACAGAGATCAAGCTTTATTTTTACAAAAGAAAGAAAACAGTATGTTCTGTTTTCCTGAGACATTAATTTACTGTGATTAATGCACATTTACAAGTTGTTGCAGTAAAACCAAATGCACAATTTCAAGAAAATTTATCAGTTAAAACAAGTGACATAAGTATTTTGCATTCTCATATCTGATCTTTTAAATTGCACTTATTCCTTGCATTAGTAGATGACTGTATAAGCAAAAAACCCCAAGAGTTTAAAAAGGGAAAAAAATTGTATTCTAAAATGGCACATTAAGGTAGGAAATTGTGAAACATATATTTAATGAGAGGTAAATACCGAAAAATTAAAAGTCAGCTGGCATACCCCTGAGCAACTGACCTAGAGATATATTTACAGCCTTCATCAATTTTCCAAGCCTGTGGGATGAGTGAGTCATAAAATCACCTTAGTATAAAGAGGGAATCACATAAAGTCACTGCCTGGTATTGTGAGGACCCGGTGAGCTGGCAATGTCTAGTGAAGCAGTAAAATAAGACTTTCTTTTTTTGAATAATGATTACATGGAAGTTACTATGTGTCAACAAGACAGGAACATCACTCATGCCGAGGAAAAATGTTAGTGAACAATCCTGCCAGTCACCTACCAGGAGTAGACTAGGTGGGTTCTCATCAACTCCAACAGAACTTTTACATGTCTTGTCCAAAGGCACAATTACTACATGAAAAAAAAATCTTCTGAGACAAAATGGGAGTGAATGAAGAAAGAAGAAGAGGAGATAGTCTGTTGTATGAACTACTTTGAGAAGTGCCTTCTGTTGAAAAGTCCAAATATAAATCTGCTATTTAGCTATGTCTTAATAAAATGCAACAGTAAATATTACTGAGTCATCAATTTATATCTGATGGATACCTATCTTGGAGGTATTTTCCAATCTTAATGGTTCTATGAATCTATGATTTCAGTTATTAGTTGATTTATGCAACTGAACTACAGTTGGTGTGGAAGTTTGAAACGTTCACTCTAAAGGAAGCAAATGAAGAGAAGGTTAGAACACCTCAGTGACTTCACTCTGTGTTTGCAAAGGTGAAAGTCATGGATTTGTGGCAGCTGACCAAACACAAATGGGTGGAGGTAAAACCAGGGGCTGAAGTGTTTCAATGCCAAATCCAGAAATAAACTGACACTATATCAAATGCTTAAAGAAAACCCTCAAATGGAGGAGGTGTGTTGTGTGTCTAAACAACAGCAAATGCAGTGCTAAAAAAGAAAAGTGAAGAGATAAAGAAGAAAAGAGTTCTGTCTCAGTGGTAGAACTAAAAATCACTTATAAAAATAGTATATTCATTGGATAACATTCTGATCTTTCAAGACTCAGGGGTTTTATAGAAGGGAAACTATTATCTATGGTTTAATTAATGAATGTAGGGAAGAAATCTCACATCTCTATCTGCAGGCACAGCACTCACACTGCAAGTAGGAACAATGCCTGAAAAGGTTTCACCATTTTATTTTGCTTTCACCAAGCAGTGGATTACATGCTGCTGGTTTGTTCAGCTTCTCCTGTTGACACTCCTCTAGATATGTGTATATAAGTAATTAAAACTGTTCTAGGGCCAGGGGAGGGACTTGGCTATGGTTGAAGAAAATGATTTTTTTGCATGTTTTTGAGCTCAGCTTAACCCTATGGCTTCTACACTTGTTCTAAATACTACCAGAGAGGTCTCTGGATATTCACATGTGATTTAGATTACGTAATGTGTTTGTATGATCCCATATTCCCAGGGACACCAACTGAAACAGGAAATGACACTTCAATGAAAGAAAAAATTACTTTTACTGTGAGGGTGCACAAGCACTGGAAAAGCTTGGGCAAAGATTTCATTGCCCCTGTTATGAGAATTGTTAAAAACATAATTGGACACTGTCCTGCTCTAGTCAACTTTGGATAAGGGAGATGGTACTTCTTAACTTTCACAGAATCATAGAATGAAAAAGTTGTTTGGTTTGGAAGGGACCTTAAAGATGATTTTGTTCAAACCCCCTGCAGAGACACCTTCCACTAGATCAGGTTCCTCCAACTCCCATCCAATTTGGCCTTGAGCACTTCCAGGGATGGAGGATCCACAACTTCTCTAGGAAACCTGCCCCAGTGCCTCATTTGCAAGTAAACAACTTTCCCAGTTCACCTCTTTCCTTATGCAAATTCATCACCTGCTATGGATGAAGAATAATCCTGTGTTTTCACTTAGTTTACTCAAGTGAAGATAGTTTTTCACTTTCACAAAAAAACCTTAAAGAAGAAAGAGACAATTTAATGACAGCCACAAAAATTATTCCTCTAGGGTCTTAAAAAATTTATAATAATTTAATTTGAAGCAGCAGCACCAATTTTAAAAAAAATTTGTTACTCTGGCAGCTGTGATGGTTCAATTACTAGATGAGTAACCAGATGAAATGAACTGAGAATGGTGAAACCCAATAAACACCCATTGTGAGGACAAATTCAAGATGAACTCCTGCTGCTGTCAGCACATGGAAGTGCATGGAATTATTAACAATATTTTAGTGGGACAGGTCATACCTCAACAAGTTAAATCAATAGCAGCACCAAAATCACTGCTGAGCCTAATTTGTAGTGGAAGACTGGCATACCTGACCTTGGCCCTCTCTAACAAGCATGCCATCATTAACAGAATACCTAATAAAGGATAAAAGCATTATTTCAGACAGCCTTAGAAACTGGCTTACAAATTACAACCTCATCATGTAAATTCACAGATTGGAGACAAAAAATTATCAAATGTTTTTTGGTTTTTTATTCTGTTACCACCAACACTGCACATATGTTGAGCTGTGGGTAAACCATGATACCTAGAAATTAAGTGAAATTAATCAGGGCTATATTGTATCCCCTTTATCTGTGGAGGACTGAAGTTACTCTGTGCTTTACCAAGGTGAACTCAAGTTTTGCTCAATCCCTGTCACTATCTACTCAGATTCAAGAGCTGTGTAACAATATTACCACACTCAAAAATTGGTTGGTTTTTTTGTGACTTTATTTGTTGATCTTGTTTGTGTGGGGTTTTTATTTGTGTTATTTTAAATTCCCTTCCAGGAGCTACATTATTGATTATTTTCTTCCAGGAAAATCTACACTATCTGCATCATTCAACTCCTGCAGGAAAAAAAAAAAAAAAAAAAAAAAAAAAAAAAAA
>JANRMJ010000001.1:141231093-141265819 GCA_025584955.1 Alethe diademata | reverse complement strand
AGGGCAAAGACTTCTCTAAAATGTTCAGTATCAGTGTAGCTCAACACACGACACTCGATGGTCAGTAGTACCAGGGAGTCCAACCTGTAATATTGCAATATTCCACTGCATTCCCCTCAACAAACACAAAGCCTTATGAGAGAGCTGGGAAGAAAAACAGGGACACAGGAAGAGAGAATAATCAATGTGTTAATTCTACATTTCCTGTTCTGATTATATTAAATTTTGCTTTGCTTTGAGTTAGTTGTTTTGGGGGGTTTTGGGATTTGTTTTGTTTTGGTTGGTTGGTTAGTTTTTTGCTTGTTGGTTTGTTTTTGTGAAGTTTTGTTTGTTTGTTTGTTTCTTTCTTTTTCTTTCTTTCTTAAAGGATACAAAGTTTTAGATTGCATAGGTTAGGGGGGAATGATTTATTTGTCTAGAGTTGAACCCATGATGATAGAAGACTGTCAGAGAACACTGGGTAGAGCTGAATATATTTTAAAATGTATATTATAAATTTAATAGTGTAAATATTCTATACTACATATTATATAATAACATGTAATAATAAATATTATATTATAAAAGATATATATTATTGTATAACATTATATAATATATATTTAAAAGAATCTATTGTATGTAAAATATAAAGTGTATGTAAATATTATTTTTATTAAAAACACATAAAAAGACAATTACCTTAACTGTCATTATATATTTCTGGTAGACAAATTTAATCTCCTTGTGTAGTTTAAAACTAGGGAGATTTTTTTTTTTTAAACAGCTCAGAGATGTCCTTTTCAGAGAACTGATATTCGACTAGCCTAAAACTAGACTAGTAACTCTGGCTGCACAAAATCTTCAGTTAATTTAAGGAGTTTGTATTAATTTGCTTGGAAGATGTTGTAGGTACCCAGTGTGGGGATTCAAAGATCCGTCACGTTATGGAAATGTTGGTTTGGGAAGCATTTTGAGTTTGTTCTGTTTGACGAGGAGCATGTGTTTGACCTCTGCTAGACACAAAGATCTGGGTGATTTCTGCAGCAATGCCCAAATCATGACCTCCTGACCAGGTTCCACATCTTTTTCTTCCCTCTAGATCTCCACTTGCCACCAAGAGCCTGCATGATGCAGAAGAAAATGTAACTTAGGAGCTCACTAGCCTGTGGTTAAAAAGGTTTCTGCACCATCTCTGAAAACCCTGTGGGCAAAAGCCTTGCTTAGAGCATTTGAGCAACAGCAGCAATGAAACACAGACATTACCCAGGTGAAAACACAGCCGTGTCTTAATAAGTGTCTAAAAATTACATGGTACCACATATCGGCATGTTCATTTAAATTCTTCTTTTTTTTCCACATGCAGGTGCTAAGTATTTGTTCTTCGACACCATGGGGGACAACAGTAAGACAAATGTTACTATAGTAAAGAGGAGAGATAGATTAATTACTACTCTGATTGAAAAACATGAGAAAATATTAAAAACTGATCTCTTTGCTATTCAATTTGCTGTTGGTAAGTGATCAGTTGACTTCAGGACAAGCGAATTGTTGCCTAATATAGTATTTATCATCAAATTTATTTTTAGCTTCTGTAAATCTGTTTGGTTTATTTGTCTGTTAGTTTGGTTTTTTGTGGTTTTTGTTTGGGTTTTTTTGTAGGACAGGAAGAGTATTTTAACAGTCTAGAAGATTTCTAAAGCCCGAAGCCTTTCAGAGCTACCTTCAAGAGGCTGAAAAAAGCAAGATATATAGCTTAAGAAAATATTTACATGTTCTTACCTTAGGTGTCTTAGAAGGCAGATGCTATGATAAATTGTATCCACTTGGCAAGCACTATGATTGGCATTGCTGAAAAAAAATGGTCAATTTTATGATCCTTCATCTGATGTCTGTTCCTTTATGAATATCTGGTGTACCTGACATTGACTGATGCTGCTAAAGGCAGGTAATGTATAGAATAGATCCCCTTTTGAAAAACTTATGAGTATACTTAATGTGAAATTCTTAAAATATGGACTTCTGAAAAAGAGCCCTTTATTGTTAGGATACCAAATGCCATGCCCTACACGAGGGAATAAGTCTCAAAATTTCCATTTCTTGAACATACATAAGGATTTTATATTTTCTGTTGTCAAGCTCTTGAAGATTGATATCCAGACAAAATCAATCACATGTTACAAGTGAAAATTAAACTGTCTAAATACCATCCCATGAACCTGCACTGATCATTTTCTGCACAGGTCATTGACCCACTTCAACATGCTTCATGTGCAACTCAGAATTTCGACCTGAAAAATATTACTAGAAAAAAAATCAAGGCAGAAGTCACAGTGGTGAGTTGTTAGAGCAAGGAGGGTTGAAGTACAGAAACCAAACCACTGTTCCATAAGAAAGGTTAGTCTGAGAGGCAATCAATTCTAAATAGTGCTTTGGATGAGGAATTTTGCAGAAGCAATGATAATACTCCTGCTTATCTAGGCATTCTTTTAGAACTAAAATATTTCTCTTGATAAGCTCTGGCACCTCCACCCTGTTCCTGTATTTAAATTTATAAGAATTGAGGGGCAACGTGAACAGACTTTTCAGCAATTGGCATTCATTCAGACACTCTGTTACAGTGTGGAATGGAAGGTGTAGGTTCAAAGCAAATACGTTTTGGGGTGTTTTCCCCTCTAGAAAGAAAAACAAAAAAACAACAAAATCATGCTCCCTGCACTTCAATTCACAATCAAAACCAAAAATCATGACCATCAACAAAAAAAATCTCAACCCTCAACTCTAAAGTTTTTACTAGGAAGGTGGTTACAAACCCAAGTTGAATAATAATAAAATAAGAAATTTCTGGTATTTATGGTTTTTGCTTTCCTATAGTAGGGATTCTTGTTTATATTTTAATGGGAAAAATGCAATAATAAAAATAGAAAATGAAAATTTTTGTCACAACACTGTGTATATATGTATGTGTGTGTTTGTGTGTGTTCAATAGTGCTTTATTCCTAACAACAATTCTTTAGTCTTGAGGTGCAAAGATTGGTTTACAGCAAACCAAATCTTGTGTAGAAAAGACAGGAAACTATCAGTGATAAATGCACCACTTCATGAAGGCTCAGGATTGACCTGTAAATCAAATCATGAAGTCCCCTTTCTTCCTGCCCTCCACACAAATTCCAACCTGATCAGGGAAGCTGGATTAAAAGACATGGTTATGTAGTGTGGTCACATAAACTCCTACCACAGGGAGAGGCTGCACAAGAAAAGAATAACAAAGGAATAGAAATACAGGGACAAATCTCAGGACTCTACAATATGTCAGAGAAGCAGGACATGAGGGAAAAGAAGCAGGCCCAGTATTTGTGTTTGGGAGAAAAATGTGGAATTAAAACAAAAACAACAACAACAAAAAAAGCCCAAAACAAACAAACAAACAAAAAACCAAAAAACAATTAGCAAAGTAATTTAAAAAATTAGGAAGGAAAAATAGGGGAAATTGAGAAAAAAATTTCAAGGACAAACATGAGAGAGAACATATGTCTGCTTGAAAATAATGGGCCTGAAAATTAAGCAAATGCAGATGTGGTGGATCAAAGACTTAGCAAATAGAATTCAAAAAGTAAGAACTTGATAGAAAATGAAAAATCAAAAGAAGAGGAAGGAGTTCTGTGGAAAAGACAGGAAAAGCACAGGCTCAAATGCTGCCTAGCTACCAAGCACCCCCAGGACTGCACAGTGTTGGTTCTGCTGCTTCTTTATTTTGCTTTCTTAGGTCATTCCTCTCTTCTTTATGGTAGCAGCTGCAGGGGTGAAGCCCCAAAGGTGTCAGTGGAGATGTAAGAAGCAAACAATACAGGCAGTGGTGGCTTCATTACTCCAATGGACTGAGGGAGCAGCTGAGCTGGACAGCTGACACAACTGGCCATGCTTTTCCAGATTTCATTATTTTCTGCCAAGAACTGCAACAAAATCCATCACACCTGAAAGAAAATGGCTTTCCCTGTAAAAACCTGTTTTGGTGTACCTTAATCTGGTCTGGGAGAGAAAGAAAGGCGAATTCTGACCTTGAGCTTACCTTTGCTGAGAAGACACTTAAGGTCTATTACCCAGTAAGAAATAACACCTTGCGGTGATGGAATTTTGTTATTGTCTGCGGGTTCTTTTTGTTTTGGTTGGTTTTATTGGTGTCTTTTACTTTTTTCTAATATGTCATTTAATTTTCATGAACTCATGGGTTTGGAGTTAGGTACTTTGTTCAAACAATATTGGCAAATATTGTCATAAGTATTTTGCTACCAAACTAATCTAATTAACATCTTTATTAATTCTGAGTTATGTTCCTGATTAAACTGCTCTTCACTCCAAACCTTGACAAAGCTTTTATTCTCCTGTTCATGAGAAGACACACACACATCTGAGTTGCTGTTCTCGGATTTTGAAAATTGTGAAAACAGAACATGCAAGGAAAAAAAGAAGAGGAAAAAAAGGAAAAGGCTAGAAATAGATGAAGAAAGGATAATCCTGGATGCAGAAAGAAATCAAAAAAGTCATCACAGAAGGCAGCTTCTGTTGAGGGGTTTTGGTGTTAATTTATGGCACCATATTTAAGGTGATCAGGAGTAGGAAGGCTTAGTTTCATACATTTGCAGCTCTACAAACCCTTTGCATCATGGTTCAAGCCCTAGTTCTGTGGCTACACCTCGAACTTTAAAAGAGAGAATATTTCCCTTTCTGTCAGGATAAATAGATGAATATTAAACAACTCACAGGAAAGGGAGCCTGATGGCTGAAAAGAAGACATTGCCAGTTGTTAGCTAGACCTCTGTGTGTAGTGCTCTGGTATCAAGATTGATTGCATCAGGCAAAATTGTCTTACTTTAAAATATAATTTTTGTAAATACAAAAGCATTCAGAACTATGCCCTCTATAAACAAAAAATGGTATCTCCATTTTGTGAAATTAGTTGAGAAGTAATCCTGTCTCCAGCCTTGCCTCACTCAGAGTTGTGCAAATCCATCTGTCAAGAGTATTGTCCCCAAAAAGCCCACCAGCCTTTGCAAACCCCTGCATCTAAAGAAATCACTGCACGTTGAAGATTTCCATTATGCAAGCAAAGGCTCCAGATGGCAAGTATTCTTCAGTCAAATTAGGAATATGTACGAAAGGGCTTGTTTATATTTGCTTTAAAATAAATATCATTTAACCTGGACACCCATTCACTGTGACCCTGTTAAATGATTTACTAAACAAAACATTGGAGACTTGTTTTGTTCTTAAGACTGAAAAAAACTCCTCAGCCCAGGGGAGTATTCTGGCAAATAGATTAATATTCTGTCAGGTCACAGGCTGTTTGCATCATGTCTGAGGCTAAACCCAGCTGAAGCAGGAATGGTCAAAAATCAATCTTTTTGTAGAGGTTGTAAAATCCAGAAGCTTAGTAATTGTATACACAATTATTCAAAAAAGTATATGAAAGTATTTTTCTGCATAAATCCAACATAAATCAGCACAGGATTATATGCCACTGTCAGTTCTTGGAAAAGGTGGATAATGTATTTTATGAAACGCCAGTGCCTATGCTTAGATTGCAGAAGAACAAGTCCTTTCCAAGATGGGAATAGAGTCATACACAAGATGCATACGTAAAAGGAGGACAGGACTGTCACCTACTGCATGCCAATGTTTCTCCAGCACTGTCTGTCATGGGCATTTCATTTCAAGGGCAAGAACAAAACTGAAGAAAGGACACTTCTCGCAGTCACCAATGCAAATTAAACCCCAGATGGAAATAATGGTACTTTAATAATCATCTCTAATTAGGATATTATGATATCATTACTGTTGTTTTTTTAAATGAATTTGCAAATCTTCATATTACTCCCTGTGAATAAAAATGAATTCAGACTCTGAAAAAGAAAAAGTGAAGGGAAAAGAGAAGACTTTGGCATCAAGGTTTGAAGCTATTGAGAGTATTTTAAAATAAATTCACTGTTTGTCAAAAATGGGGGATCAGTTTGCTTCTAAGAGCTACCTCACCATCATCGGGGCATGTATCAAGGAAATTGCATGGGAAATGATCCATAGATCATGGTAGGTCCTTGAATAAATGCAGAGCTTTCTAACATTGGTGCTGGCAAAATTTTTTTAATAACTAAGGACAAAGTCATTAAGTTTGCAGCAAAAATACATGCAGAAATGTTTGTTGAGTTGCCAAGGTGTTTCCCAAAACAGAACAAAAATCTTATTCGTAAAAGGACTTTAAGAGGGTAAACTGAAGACCAAAAACAAAAACAAAAACAAACAAATAACAAAACAAAACAAAACAAAAGAAAAAACAAAGAAAAGTGAGGAAAGGCATCTGTTAAATTTGTTTTGTGCAACCCTCATCACATTCATGTGAGATGAGGGAATTTTTATGTAAGGGTTACATAATGTTTTCTTTCCCAGTATTAGATACAAATCTAACCTTCAGGAACTGCACAGCAGAAATGGGGTCTTCCTACCAGATTTTGTAATTGTTGTTATTTAATAATTAACTATATTATATGCACTATTAAACATCTCAAAACTATAAAATAAAGAAACAGAAAAATCTAAAAACTATGACTTGAATTTTCAGAATATCTGATACTGTATGTGCCAGTATCAAGACTCCTACTGACATTTCACACCATTAGTCATGGCCAGCACCTCCACAGGTTAGATATTGAACACCTCAACCTGTGATTGAGATCATAAGGACCTCAGGTATCCTGCAACTATTCACAAGAGGAGTGGATTCAGCATCCCCTTCATTTGATGGGACACCCCAAACTTCTGTTCTGCTGGATTCCTGCATCTGTGTTTGTAGTCTATGGCCCTACATGATTGCTGCAGGGTATGCACAATCTCATGTTAGTATCCCAAACTTTGTGCCAAACATAACAAAGCTACTTTATTTTTGTGGTTTAACCTCTGTCTTCAGCTCAGCCTCACACAGCCAATGTTTGGAATAAATGTTTTCCACGTACTGAAACAATGGCTAAACAAAGCTTATACTAAAGGTCGTAATTTTACTATGAAGAGCCCAGTGTTGGAGTATGAAGGGTAATTACACTTCATTACTAAGGAAATTTTTGCTAACGTCCTAGATTCAGCCACAAACACTGTTTTTGGCATGTATGGTATTTGAAAGTTGGGAAAAAAACCTTCAACAAAACTGATCAGAAAATTCTTGCTTCTTATACAATGGCTGTTGGTTGGGGTGGGGGGGAAGTCCTTCTCTGAAAAAATATGAAAAAAGCTACTTATCCAGAATCAAATGAGTGAGACACATTTTGCAATTTTTTTTGAGCAAATGAAGTGAAGAATATCTCTTTGGCTTGGGAAAAAACAAGTAAATTCAAAGTGCAGAAAGAAAGGTCTTCTAGGGTCTGACAGTTCCAGCTTGAAGCTTGGATTGTTATTTCAGGTAGCTAGCTTTCAGGACACTTTGTGTATTCTCCTGGGGGAAGGTGAAAGGACTAGAGGAGGATAAGTAGTTTTATCCTTTATTTAAGCTGAAGGTTGTCCCCATGAGGTGCAAATCTTATTCACTTGTCGTCGTCAATCAATTTATGATGCAAGAGGGAAAGCTGTGGGTGGGAGCTTTTAAATCACTGAGTATTACGTGTCTGGGAGCTGCTCTGGATCTGTAGGAAAGCACTGTAGCTTCTTCAATTGGCAGCACTGTCTATAGAAAGAAACATGAAATCCTCTTTCAAGCCTGTCTCCTTTAATTATAATCTTCTGAAGTCTTTGCAGATAATAGTTCCCATTTCTTTCATAGTAAATTGAGTACGAGAAATCTGTGTTGGCTTCCCAATGCCCAAGACAAATAAAGCTTTCGGTCTCTTCTCAGAAGTTTGACTCTCAACAAAAATGTGTTGCTATTACATGTTGCTGTACAGACTTCAGTTCTTGACTTGAGAAGGTGAGTGGAATACAGACCCTTCACAACCCAAGAGATTAATTACAGCTGAATTTGTGTCTTTTTTTTTTTTTTGAGTTGCTTTACAGCTTTTCCGTAAGTGTTTCGATACTTTCTGCTTTACAGCTTACTGAATTTCTTACCACAAACTATTCCTTAAAAGCATGAAAATGTAAAACTGTTTGTGGTGGTTTAACACCAGCAGGAAATTAAACTTCAAATCAGCCACTCCCCTTCTCTCTGCTCCTTCCCGTGAGAGAGGGAACTAAAGCAGAGGCCATGGGTTGAGGAAATAATTTACTGAAAGCAAAAAGCAATGGAATAAAAAAATGCTCAGTAACAGTGACAATATTAACACCAAAATTATACAAAGAGAGGTGTTTTACCCACAAAAAGGTATTCACCACCAGGGACAAAAACAAGATTAAGGTCACAACCACACCGTGCTAAGCTCTGCTCCCATCTCTGCAAGCAGGAGAGTGCTGCTCCAGATCAAGAATCCACGTGGACAAAGTCGTCTCTCACTGGGCATGAGCAAACCCGAAAAACAGAAACAGCAGGGCAAATGCACTTTTCTGGAGTATCCTCTCAGCCTCTGACTATTTTCTGTTCAGGGCTTATCCTAAGCCTAACAGTGAATACCAGCCCTCAGAAAATTTCTTTTCCTCAGCCTTTCCTTTCACAATTCTAACTGTAGGAGCTGTGTCTGCATTACTTCAATTGTGATTGAATCCATGGTTAATGATGAGAATGTGGTTGAGAATGTGGTTAAGAATGTAGTCTCCATGGAAGTACTTCTGGAGTTTTTCCATCACAGGAAGAATTTAACAGGGTTTTGTCAGTCATGAACTTCTGAGCTGGGAACAAGGATACGTTTTCCATATCCAGGGGTGATTTCTCAAAGGTAGAATAATAAAAAAATAGATCACAGAATCATAGAATCACAGAATCACAAAATTTTTTGAGTTGGAAGGAACCTTAAACATTGTCTAGTTCAATCCCCTACCATAGTCAGGACACTTTCCTCTAGACCAGATTGCTCAAAATCCCATTCAGCCTGGCCTTGGTAACCTCTGATCTCTGCTGGATGGAGGCCAGGGTGGATTTCTCCAACTGCAGATACTCCTATATTTGGAAAATAAGATTTGAAGAACACAGGGTTTTTTCCTTCCTTTCCCTTCTCTGTATGCACCAAGATCAAGGGAGGCATAGCACACAATCAAGACATCTACCACTAATGGCTGGAAAAATAATTACCTCTCTCTGTTTCCTCTAAAGAACCATATTTACATTTCATAGAGAGTGACTGAGTTTTTTTGTAGATAACTTTGAACATTTAAACATTCAGAATTTGAAGTTTCTAAAAATCTTACACATGGGATACAACTGTTTAACCTTTGAAAGTTTTAAGAGATGTGACAATGCATGTCACATTTTTCAGAGAAAAAGATTTTCAAGTCAAGCGATTGACATCTACTGAAGATCCAAATCTATTAATGTTTAAGTCTTTATTAAAATACTAAGAATTCTAACAAAAGAGATCAAATGGATTTGTGTAAATAAGTGTCCCAATTTGAATTCAAAAGCAAACTTTATTTTGGATTATCAGTGAGGTCTCTCCAAGGCAAATCTCAATCACTGCATAAGCTTTGGTTTCCTCCCCTCCCACAGACTTCCCAGTTTCCCTGCCAAAGTTTCATATTCTTAAGCATCCTCACATGGAAGGGCATGCAGTAGACAGCTTTATCTATTATAAGAATACTAGTCTGGGGATCTGCAGCATTGTTATACCATTGTTGTTTTCAATTAAAACAAAACAAAAAAAGAACCAAACCAACTAAACAACACCCCCCCCAAAAACAAACAAACAAACAAACAAAACCAAAAACAAAACAAACAAAAAACAACAACAAAAAATGTATTGTTTTTATTTTTGGAGTTAATGAGACCAAGATGAGACAGAAGGTTAAGGACTTTATGGTACAAGAGTAGTTAGTTTGCTTTAAGAGAAATAGTCCTGAACAAATGTTCAGAAGTCCATGCCACTTGTTCTCCTCAGAACCAGGGATCATTCTCTGTCTCACATTCAATTTAGGAGTAAACTGTAACTAGAAATTGTTTACATGGTTAGGATACCTCAATAAGTCACAGGAGCAGTCTGAAATCTGCTTTTGCTTTTGTATGACATAAGCAACTGGGTGTATTTCCATCAGCAAAGGTTCACATTCTTGTCCAGAATTTCCCTCCTTGGATTAAGAGCGTTTTTCCAACAATGCTCCTAACTTGTTGCAACCAAATAAATTGCCTTTGAGAACTCGCTATTTCTCTGTTTAGAATGATTTTAAGCAAGTGGCATAGACTAAAAGTCTGATTTTGGGGTCTTTGTAGTGAAGGAAAAAGAATCTTAACCTACATCTGCCATTAATTTGGCATGTTTTTAGTATTATCACCATTACATTTGTCTTGAGTAAAAGGGCCAGATTTGTGGTTCTTGGTGTGATATGTTGGTATGAGCTAGACATTTCACTGTAGCCATACAGACTGATTCTCCATCCTGGCAGAGGGTAATTTTTTTTGTTGGCAGTTATATGGATAAGACTTTCCAGAAGACAGTATGTCCATAAATTTCTTGGATACCATATTTTACTTTGGCTTTTTACTTCTCATTGAGACATTTTCAATTCCCTGTTTTGTTTTAACTCTGGCAAGCTATAACTCTTCCAGCCTATAGTGGTTTTGGTCTTGGATGTTTTTGACAGTGGCCATGTCAATGATAAAGGCTGGGTGTTTGGGGGAAGAAAAAGGTGACCAAAAGTCTTTATTCATCTTTACACTCATATGTGTATCACAAAGCTACTACTTCAAAATACAGAGATGAGCCATATCCTCCAGGTATGTTTTGGATTTGTAGGTATCAATTGGTGCCATCTTCCAAAATTATGCATGGAGAGAGCATTTCTTTCTTCCTATTCACTGTTCTCCCTTCAACACTGAGGTTTTAAGACACTTCTAGCCTACTGAACTGCAGTTCAGACACATTGCTATGTGTAGCTGGTTATATTTTGAATGCCAGAATTACAAAAATCGCCCTGGTGCTTCTGTGGTCCAATGCTGAGGTGGATTCCATAGGGCTGCAGAAAGCCTCTCATAGAAGATTTCAAACATTAATGGTGAACCAGCAGAAGGACCAGCCACACAATCATGGTAGCTTGAGGGTAGTTCAAAAAGTGATGCCTGCTGCTTTTGAGATTTGACCAGAACTGCAGAGCCACAGCAAGGCTGAGAAAAAAGGGTAGCTCTAGTTTATGGTGCTGATACACACTGCACAGGAAGGAAAGAGCAGGACCACAGATGTCATAGTGTCAGTCAGGGGGTCAGGAAATCCAGAGCTGATGGATGTGTGCAGGAGTATCTGCCTTAGAAATCAACAGGTTTCACTGGGAATTCATATCTGAACTGCCTAGAAGTTGGGCAGTTCAGGTATTACAGGCATTGGTGTGCAGAGAGGTCAGAGATCACAGGGGCTGCACAGCCTTGCTGGGATCCTGGGAAAGCATCTGAGCACGCAGACTGCAGCACAGTGTCAGAACAACACTGCCAGCAGTAATGAGCTTAAAGCCAGGCTGGGAATGTCCTCCTGCTCTGTGGTTGTACTCCTTTGAGCTGCATTCACACATCCCTCAGATCCCTTGGGGTTGTCAAGTCTCTGTGCCTTGGCAGAGCACAGGTTCCCCTTCATCTTGTCTCCTTCTTCTCTCCCTTAGCAATGTGCAGAAAGGCAGCCAGTGGGAGAATTGTTTGTGCTGCTTAGCATCAGGTGAGAGCTCCTGTACACCACAGAGAATTGTAGACCTTTCAGCAGGCCCCTGAGCTGTGTAAAGTGGCAGGAAGGGAAAGAGGGATTTTAGTACATGGCTGCATGCACTGTCCTCCTGTCCAAAAGCTTGAGCTGGAACAGCCACTGAACACAAGAATGAGCAGGACAACCTCTCTGGGGTGTTAGGGATCATGCAGTTATATGAGCTTGGGACAAAATTCTGGAAAAGAGCCAGGCAGAGATTTCAATAGATAGGAAAAAAGAAAAATAGTTAAAGCAAAGACTTTGGGATTTTGATAAAAACCTTGTGCATAAAAACCGTTCTCTATCCTGTTCTCAGCAGATGTCTACTCCCCCTTTTCCAGCCTGCTTGGGTTCATCCTCCCAGCATTGCTCCATACCACTCCTTCTAAATCCCTCCCACCTTTCCTACTTCTCCTGTATTCTTTCTCTTAGCAAACATAGTTTTGGAGAGATCAGGAACAGGGAGCTGCAAATAAATAAACAAACTAGTAAAGGAGATGAAAAATGGTGGAAAATTACAGGGCAAATGAGCCTCTCAGGGTAACTTTCATTCTGAATGCTTGAAGAGGTGATAAGTTAAGTGGTATTTAGTTTCGTTACCCCAGGCACATTTTAAAATTCTTTTAGACAGTTCTCAAAAGACATATCATTGTTTTACATGAAACATAGTGGGGAGATTTTGCCAAAATAATAATTTTTTCTCCCATCTTTTCTATCCTGAACTCCTACAGTAGCTGAGACTCTCTTACCAGCTATCTAGTAGCTTAATTTAATGTAATTTAGTCCTGCCTTGCTTCTGATGGCTTAATTACTTTCTAATTATTTTTTACTGTGGGAGGAAGCTAGGTGAAGGCAGAAGAATGAGCTGTTATAAATTATTTGTAATCTAGTAAAGTTACAGTTTTACTCCAAAATCAAGCCTGTCTCTTGCTTAGCATGACATGTAGAGTGATAATCCCAATAGAAAAGGGAGGAGGGAAAGTTGTATTATGAGCATCTCTGTTTGAACTGAAGAGGTGATTAACGATCAATTTATTGCCTGTCAAAAAGTAAGTTCCTTTCAGAAGTAGTATTCCAGTCCTTCCTGCCAGCCCCCAACATACTCTCTGTACTTCTATTTTATAATAAATAAGAAGTCTTGTGTTGCTGTTGATCTTATTTCATTCATGAGTAACAAGAACAACAAACAGATTGAGAAATATCTCTACTGCAACATCAAAAGCCAGAAGTAGAAGTGTATTCTGAATTTTGAGTTCTTTTCCAAACCCTGGTTTTAGCAGATTTCTCATATAGGCCTTTTTTTCTATTCCTCTTTTTTTTTTCCCCCAGATATTAAATATGAGTGTGAGTTACTTAATGCTAACCATCTAATTATGCCTGAATTTTCATAGGAAATCACACCCAGTCTGTTTCAGAGCAAGAATTTTCTTTCCAGGTTACTTTGATTCACATCAGTCACTCCCAAGACTTCCATGGCAGTTTGCAGTTTGCTTTCATTAGATAATTCTCCCCTCCTCCTGTTCTTTCCATTATCTAAAATTCCCAAGCACAAAATATTACAAACTTCAGAGAAAAAGCTCTAAAATAATGGAATATTTTATCTTTTTATAAAGAAAAACCCAGCAGTAGTATTTCATTTAGTAAAACATAACAATTAGTTGTAACGTAGTTCTTCATACAAATATTTTCCGTCTTCATTGGTGTATGACCATGTCCATCTATATCTAGAAAGGTATATGTCATGTTTATGTACAAAGATACATAGTAGGCTTGAAAACACAAATTAATTTGTGATTTTTTTGTCTGGAACAGCAAAAAAAAAAAGCATAGATTTTGTGCTAGGTATTAGCTAGCAACTGCACACATAGACACAAACACTTTCTGACAAATAATGTAATATTGTGGTGCTTGGCTCATTCACATCCAAGAAGATAAAAAAAGTGCAATTAAAAAAAAAAACAAAAAAAACCAAACTTCAGGCATCAGGCTCCAGGCCATTGATACGGATTTTTTTTTTTTTTAAATAAAGAGCTTTAAGCCAAGAATTGCTATTTTTGCCAACTTTGACATATTGGGTGACAGCATAATACATTTAGCCCTAATCTAACACATAATCCCATTACAATTAAAATCCAGCATATTTTGCACAAGGTCAGATTTCATTTTATTGACCACTGTGATGTTGGAAAAAGATTTATGAAGATGGCTTAAAAAGTCTCAAGTGCTAAAGCAGAGGTAAAATGTTTCTCACTTGAAAGCCAGATAGGTAATTGTCCTTTTCTTCTGTGATATCTGAAGAAATCTCTCTTTTTCTGATGTTTGTGATGTACCAGTAAGAGAATTCTCTGTGCCATTATCAGTAAGATGAAGGTTTTTTAAATGTCAACTATAAAGTAAGGCTATAAGTGTGTTATGTTTTTTTCCCCATAAGTAGCATAATTTTGTAGATATTCTAACAGCTTCAGGACTCCAACAGAAAATATTTTTTCTCCTGCCTTCTGATGTGATTTCTTTGAATCCCTTACTAAACTGAGCATGGATAGAACTGGTTTTCTTTTTCCGTCCTTAATGGAGACAGAGTGGATGTGCTGTGGCTGGTTAGGACTGAGATGGAAATTGAGTAGGACCTATGCTGGCTTTGTGCAAGACTGCTATTTGGAAGCTGCAATCGTAATTGAAAAAGTTTGAATTTTCATTTAAGTACAGCACATCACTTTAGCTAAGGCTTAAAATCAAAGCAGCAATGCTGAATTTCTTTCTCATGAAATATCAGTGTTACATTCAGCTTTGAATTTCATTGGAATACCCTGTACTGTCAGGGTCCACTACAACCAATGGAAATAACCAGATTATGAGTTTGGTCGTTTTTTCTGTGCTTACATCCTCAGTAACAGAAGAGAAAGCAAACAGTAGCTCATTTGCTGGCAACTACCCAACTTCTTTAATAAATTTGCAATCCAGTAATAGTGATTGTTAGTATAGATTCTCTTTTTCATGGAGGAAAAGTTTCATCTTTCAATATAAATATACTAAAATGCAAAGTACTCTTTAACCAGATCTGTGTGACTTAAGGCATTACAAATGAATTTAATTTTGAGATGACATCATATAAATTTATGTATCTACATGTTTGTGTCTGTGGGCATTATGGATGTTTTCCAAGTCTGTGTGATAAGTGTTTAAATTAGAATTGTACTCAGCAGAACCCTAAAGAATTTACTCAGTAGATTTTACACAACCATGGCATAAAACATTTCAATTTGTCTTAAGGTAGACTCGGAAATGAGGAGGCCATCTCAACCAGAAATTTGTGGAATTCAAACTAAAGGATGAATTACCTTGCTAATCACAGTTAGGTCAAAATGGTTGTATGTTGAAAACTCCCCATTTGCTGGCCCTTTGTGTCAAGGGAAGGAATGGAAATAGCATAGCAAAAAAGTCTTTAATTGATAAACTCTGTCTAAGGCTAAGTGTTTTTACTTAGGCAGTTACAGTGACCAGCTTCTATTAAAAAAATTGTAAAACAGCAATAAATTTTTACATTTCTGAGTTTATAGTGAACTAAAAAAAAATTCAAAATAATGCACAGGCTACAACAGAATCTTCATACTTGGGAATTATTACTTTTCAGAAAATAAATATGCAAATTTTATATAGCTTAGCTTCGAGACTTGATTTTGAGACTCTCAGCTTCAAAAGGGTTTTACTGCTGGACAAAGAACTTGCAACTAAAATTATCTTCAAAATTCCATTCATTCAGGGACTGAATTTTAATGGAAGGAAACATGGAATGGATCCATCCAATTGACCACACTCCCTTTACTGGTGGACACAGATACAAGATAGCTCCAAAGCAAAGCCCATATGGATATCTAATGCTAATAACTGAAGGTAAGAGATGCTGGACGGTTGCAGGGAGGCATTGTTGCAATTCTGAAACTTGCTGGCAGAAAGGCACTGAAAACATAAATAAAGAAGCATTTGGTACTTTTAAAATCAGAGAAAACTGGGGGTTTGTGTGAAGAGCATTAAGGGCGCTGTCAAAACACCAACAGGCCAGCATGCTACAGATGAAGTGAGAACACATGAATCACATGCAAGACAAAAACCATCACAGAAAGCTAGAATAACAATAGAGGGCTGGGACACAACTGCTATCTAAACTTTAGAGCTTCACTTAAATCTCCAGGGAAAATTGCTTTGTTTAAGCAACTAAATTTCTTGAGATAAGCATTAAAGATTTATATTGCTCCATGGAAATAACAAGTTTCTCTGGAGGGCAGTAAAAAATGCCCAAATTTCATCTTCCTAAGAAGCACTCCCAGAAAAATCTCTATTGGCTAAACTTTAACTGTGTAATCCTGCCATACAGAACAGCTCCTGGCAGTAAAAGGTTGTAAGCTTTGTACTGAGCTTGCAAGGCCTCAGGACTGAGGCTTGTCAGCTTTTCTCTGTTTGAACCTTTCCTGTCCTAGTTGCAGCTTTGTTGTACTTGATTTATCTGTACAGCAATTTCTCTAATTAACCAGGTGTCTGTAATTAATTTTATTTACTTCTGTTTATCATGAGTCAGAGTTTTACACAGGTGACAATAACAAGCAGTTGTTCTTTGCAGAATGCATAAGTAATGATTAACAAAATGATGACAGGTAGAGAAATGCAGGTCTTGTAAAACAGTGGAGGCCTTGAAAAGTGGAAGCATGAATGGAGCTGGGGATCAAAGGAAGAACCAAATGTATAAAAGCATTTTATAAAACATTAAAAATTACCCCAGATGGATCCTGGAGGAGAAGAAAACCTCAATATTTTATTAATCTCAGTGGAAGATTCTGGGTGCTGAAAACTATCGATCCCCATCAATATTGCCTAATATCTTAGGTATTAGTGCCTAATAACTTTTAATCACCCAAGGGGAATTGAATAGAGCATTTCAGACCTTTTTCCACTGTCATTGCCTTTACCTTTTGAGCCCTGTGCAAGTACCAGGGAATGGTCGGCAGAGAGAGGGTTAAAACAGCCCCAGTGTGAAAGATGTTCTTTGCCTGGCTTGGGAAAGAAGTTAAAAAACTTTGAGGGATTTACCTTAAGCGGATTTTTGAGCATTTCATTAGCCATGGGGTACAGTGAAGATCTTGGCAGCCTTGCACATATGATTAAGTGAAAATTAAGAATCCAATTCATTCCACACTTAGACATTAACTGAGGTGTTAAAATCATGAGTATGACTGTTTCAAATTGTCTCATAGAGAGAGAAATATGACTGATCTAAGACCTAAACTATTTTCAAACTTTACTTCTCTTTACTGTAAGCAAGGTCTGAGATAGCCAACAAAGACAACTCCTTAAAATGATAATTTTGTATTAAATTAATCCAGGTGTAAGGTTGACTATCAAGTTAAGTTCTGGTAAATTAAGGCTATGGGGAGGTCAGTAGTGCTCAGTATGGTGCATTATCTGCTAAAATTATTATAGAGGTTGAAGCTTCACATCGTTTGCAAACTAAGTGAAAGTGTGACTTTCTAGGGCAAAACTCTTAATATGATTGAACTTCATGCATATTAAAGGCTGATACAATGAAGTTGTCTTCAATTTGATAAGAATGTGTCTATTCCAGAATGATATTAACCAGCATATAAGGCCTGGCTGTTCTGTACCCTGAGGTTAAGTCTTGTGATCTGTGCTGGTTCACATTCTATCATTTTAGAGCAAAGATACACCTTGCAGATGACCTACAATGAGACTGAAATTTCTCACTGTCTTAAAGCCACTGGAAAAAGGTTTTTCAATGCATGTAAAAGCATATCAAAGTCCTTTGTTTCTGTCTCTACCACCATCTCTTGACTAGTTGCAATCATCATATTTTTTGGTAATATAGTAATATTTAATTAATTTTCATCCCATTGAGAAACTAAACCAATAGAAGAAAAAACAAGGAAATAAGAACATGGGAATGTAACTCCCACTAGTCTTCAAATCTTTCATTAATCATTTCCTTCTGTTTCTAAAAGATGTCATATATGTATTTAAAAAGAGATTTACGGTAACTTGAATCATATAATCTGATTTTTCATGACCTTATCACAGACAGTCTTACAAAGGCTTTGGTTATGTGAACAGTGATCTATGGATGTATTCAGTAGTGCAGCTGAGATTTCCTAGACCAGCGATTAATGATGGGCTCAGGCTGTCCATTGCACATCCTCTGCTGTGGCATACACACTATATTCCCAAGTCCAGAACTATGTTCTAAATGTACAATCATAACATAACTTGGTGTCATAGCTCTGACAGGAGTTTTTAGCTGTAATTACCATTTATTTTAACAGAGTTAAGGTGTAGTTAAAATAATAGAAATAGATTAGTGTAGAACCTCAAATTAAATCTGTGAATAGTTGTTCAAGCCAACAGCCACTAATCATGAGTGAAATTAACACTTTATATTAAAATGCTCTTGAATTCCAAGAATTAATGTTTGGCTCTGAATCCAATACACTTATCAGATGTTTGAACTGCCTGAATTTTGTTCCACTGCAGACAAAAGCCCTAACTCAGTCCTGCCTTTTTAATAGATTTTCTGTTCCTCCAAGACATAGTAGTGGGACATCCACAGCTTATTTGGTCAATCTGTTCCAGTATCTTATCACTCTCATCACAACAAATGACTTCCTCATGCTCAATCTAAACCTGCCACCTTTCAGTGTAAATCCATTGCTCCTTGTCTTGTCCCTGGAGTCCTTGGTGTTTCTCTGCCTTTCTTTCAAGTTTTTAAAAATATATTAAAAGGCCACAACTAGGTCTTCCCATGACTTTTCCTAGATGAAAAATTCCAGTTTTCTTGACCTTTCCTCACAGGAGATGTGTTCCAGTCCCCTGGCCATTGTCATTCTCCTCTGCAACAATTCGGATGATATCCATGTCTTGCACTGGGGTCTCCTGACCTCTTATTCATTGGGATGGAGGTCTTTTGATCTTTGAGGATATGATACTTGAACATTAATTATCTTTATCCCATCCAATATGGGATAAAGCCCTCTTTCCTCCAGGGCTTAATCCCATGGGACACTTGTAAGCAGATCTCCTTGCCTTTAGGATCCTGAGCTCCAGCATCTCGTGGGCACTGCAGCCAAGGCTGCCTTGGATCTTCACATTTCTGATGAGACCCTGCATGTCAGTGAGTCTGAATTTACCTTTATCTTTAATGTTAGCTCCCATACATGTCTAAACATCTAAAATAAAGGCGATTTTGCAATTTATTCTTGATTTCTGATAAAAATGTTTAACATCATCTATCCCAGTATCAACCCCTGTAAATCTCCTAGCAATAAATATTTTTGAATGTTTACTTTCTATTTATTAATAAAATTAAATTCTACATTTAATATTGCAGAGGGTGTTTTTTCTACTATTCTTAAGTTTTCCTGCTATCTTTCTTTTTGACTCCTGAATAATATCCTTGCACTCCCAGGATTCAGTGCTACAGCAGTCTGATCTGCAGATTGCTTTTTATATTTTCTACCATATTGAGGGAACAAAGATAATTATAATATAAAAGACTATCTTGCAGCTACCCAAAATCCTCCCTCGAATTCAATGAGTATTTCCTACATGCCATTGATTTATACTGCAGTAACATCTTACAGAGTATGTGGTTTATTATACAGAAAAGGAAATAATTAAATAATATTTCACCTCATTTCACACAGAGGGTTAAAGCACATAGAACTAAAAGAGTTATGGAAAAGCTTGAGAAACATTGATGCTTAAACTGTGAGCAAATAAAAGCACTACAAACTTCTAATCTAGATCTTATTCTGGGTCACAGGGTCTTGCTCCAAGTATTATAGTACAGTTAAATGCAGCTGAGAGGCTATTTAATCCTTGCAGAGAGATATCATAAAAATGATAATAAAAAACACATGAAAACATGAGCTTAAGCAGGAAATTATGATCTAGGAAATTTATAGAATGGATGAAAAGAAAGTTCATGTTCCTCTTTTTCACTAGCACTAAAGGCACAACTATTTTAGAGAAAAGGCTTAGTAAGAAATACAGGGATAAGAATTAAGTTTTTCCTATGTATGATTTGGAGAAAATCCAGGTTTCACCTTACTATTGCTGATTGTGATCAGATTGGTCTCATTGCTTTGTAGTGGAAAAAATGTGATTATTAATTTCTCTTTAAAAAAGGAGGAAGAGAAACAAAAGTTAACTGCATCCTTCTATTTAAATTTTGTCATCTCCTGTAGCGAGATCATGCTTTTAAAATTATTTTGAACTACATTTTATTAGTAACTGCATATTAAAATTGTTATTTAGCTGATAAACAGACTTATCTCACTACCATACACTGATGCAGAACAGACTACAGACAGAAAGAAACATACATTTAGGAAAAGAAGTTTCTCATAATCATGCATTTTACAAGTTTGTGTCAGAATTCCCAGTAGCAGCTTTAATATCACCAAACTAATCTCTGTTCTTTTATATGTATTTGTGGGAATGAGAATTGAGGTGAAATATGAGTAAGCAGTGGGCAAACATTGACATCACTCAAGTAGCAGTGCCTTAGCACAGCTTAGTTCTCTCGAAAACTGGGTATAATTCCTCATGTTGAATGAACACTGAGCCAGAAAGGTTGCTCTGAGGATAAAAAAAAAAAAAAACAAAACAGTTTTTCTTTTTTTTTTCATATGGGTCCATGAATAATCTGATGTGAAAGCATCCCTGCCCATGTGAGGGGTTGGAGTTGCTGATCTTTAAGGTCCCTTCCAACCCAAGCCATTCTGTGATTTTATGACAGATGAAGGCAGCAGAGTGTCTTTACAGAGATGTACAGGCTAGGGCAGAGCTCTGCCCACTCAGGGTGGGAGTGACACACAGCTCAGAAGTTCTGCCTGCACTTTGCTGCTGCTTCCTCCCCGATGCCATTTGGTGCGATTCAGAACTCAGACCACATGAAAAATCACTGCAGTTGACTGAGCCAAGAGAAAGCAATTATATTAATAAAGGGAATATTTTGAAAAAGTGTTCTGCTTCACCAAGCTTTAAATGGGTCTGTTTTCCTCAGTTCATCACATTTCCTGCTGTATCCAAGCTGATGACTTCATAGTTGTTTGGTTTGGGGTGGTTTTTTTTAGTTGTTCTTTTTTTGGGGAGTGGGCATTTAGTTTCTCTGCTTGCTTTATGTTAACATAGACCTTTTCAAATATCATGTTAATCAAATAAATCTATCACTATTTTGGAAAACATACAGTTTTCATTTTTCATGTAATTATGTAATTGTTAAAACCTCATTAAAGCTGCTCCAGAAAATGTGATGAAAAAGGGAAAATCACAGTCATAATTCATAAAAAATCTCAATTTTTGAAAAATACCTTCTTTTCTAACAAAATTTGTCTTGCCTGAAAAATCATGTCTGTTTTTTAAGTCACTGTGGTATAGTTATTTATTGCTCATTTCATGTATTATAAATGATAAGTTACATTAAGCATACCAGAAAAAAATACAAAGTTATTTAAGTGTACTTTTGCTTTAGAAGAAGACATCACCATTGCACTGAAATGAATTTTCATTTATCAAATATTAGTATATTATTTTTTGCAATGCTGTTCTAAAAGAAAACAAAAATAATTGTGGTATCAGGTGTCATGTTAATTAAGTAACCAAAGATTTATTGTCATAACAGTTTTCTCATGTTGAAATTTTTAACTTAACAGCTTACATTATTGCAGTCTGGTCTGTATAAACACATCCTTGTCTTATCTCCATCTGTGACTAGCTTTTATTTCTGTTATTGCAAGTTGTTATTTTTCTCCATTCCTCAAATCAGGTAAGAACAACTTGTTTGTTTCTTTTCTGTTGACACCCTCTAACACTCAATTTCCTTTCCAGTCTCAATTATGCATATTCCTAGCCTGCTTCCTTCACAGTCTCTGAGACTGCCAATTGTGATTATTTAAAATAAAATTAATTATCTTCCAGTGTTTTCAAGTGTATGGCTTCTGCTCTCAGTTCTACCTTGCCTAAAAAGAAGGAAACCAAACATGCTACCCTATATAGAAATTATCAGATATAATGTAATTCTGTTTGCAGAACAGGTGCATTGACACCTTGCTTTTGTGCAAATTCTGTTTGAAATTTGGAGATGATGTGGTCCTTTTGGACTTTACTATGATTTTTATTAGAACTGAAAGAACTTGTTCAAACCGAAACTGAGTTGGGTTTGGCTTTTTTTGTTTGTTTTTATGTTTGGTTTGGGTTTTGTTTGTTGCTTTTTTTTAATTAAATTATTCCAGTAACAAAAGTGGAACTTTTTCCTCCTTCCTGCATTCTCTCTTTCTCTTTTTGGTGTCCCCCCCAGTTCCACTACTATGAACAGTTCCTGGGCTGCCAGTGAAGTGTTCCTGAGAGCTAACCTAGGCTAACCACGTGTGTTATGGGGTAAAAGGACTGTTAATAAAACAAACATTCCCAGCGGCAGCAGCAAAGACAGAGGGAATGAGAGGATCTAGTGGGAATGAACAGTGAGTCTGGGACATTTGGTGGACAGAGGAGAGGAACTTCCTAAAAACTGTTGAAAATTGTTGAAAAATGACTGTGCTCTCCAGGCTACAGCAGGAATTGATCTTGACAAGCTGTTGGACGTTACTGCAGGTTTTTCAAATTTTTTCGTATTGTTCAATGAGACAGGATGAATTCTCCAGTGTCCGAGCTGTCATTTCTGTTCAGAAGGAGGCTGCCCACCTTTCTAACTGACACACTGAGGTAGGTTCTGAGATTAATTCACAAGTTTTGAAAATCCCATCAAAGTATTTCCCTGGTGTTTTTTGTTTGTTTGTTTGTTTTCTTTTTGCTGTTGTTGTGGCTCATGTGGCTGTCTCTGAAAAGCTAGGTTTATATGTTCACATCTTGTAGCTGAAAGCAGAGTATATCCTGCAGGCAAATGGTGTAAAATGTTTTCCTAATGCTTCAAAGAGTCAGAATACACAATTTGGAAATGGGAACTATCCTAGTAGTTCTTCCCGTATGTTAAGCATAATGATATTTCCCATTAGTTTGCTCATCAGAGTAAAGAAGGAAGGATAAAGGTAGGGTTTACTGCAAACTTGGTGTGCGCTTCCCAAGATGGAAGTTAGTTTGAGTCTAAAGATGAATAAAATTTAGAAGACACAACAGATGTGCACTTGTACATTGATTAGGATGGAGACAATAACCAAACAAATGTATGCATCATATGCTCCCAACCCTAAGCAAAACTCCAGGGAGGCAGAAGTTCAAATGGGCAACCTCAACATAATATCTGAGACAGTGATATTTGTACCCACTTGTTTACGACTTACAGCGCTGTAGAATTACCCAATCTCCATCTGCTGATCTTGGAAGCAGACGAGCAGAAATAGCAGAGTACCAGACACGCAAACCATTTCTGCTGGCATCTGTGTGCCATTCATGAAAAAGGAATTTCAGAAGACACGTACGCGTATCCTGGTGATGATACAGAGCAAAGAGACACCAAAATAGGCCTGGATATCACATCTTAAAATTAGACTAAAAACAGACCAAAGTCTCTTAATATAATTGTCCAAACATTGCATTTCACTACAGTTATGGACAGAATTGTAAAAGACTAATAGGCAGAAGAAACAGAAACATGTAAAACAGTAAATAGTAGAGGAAAAAGGCTGCACAGAGGGATACAACTTGTCAAACTAAATAGTCGAAGTATTTAAGACAAGTCAATATTGGAAAACAGAGGTGTTTCTGATCTTGTTTTCCTAATTGACACTTCAGTTTTAAAAATTAGGGAATGCTTTTCTACTTACATGCAAGTAATTAAGAGAGATGTGCATTTCACTTCTATAAGGTCTCTTTGCAATTTGCTGTCAGAGTGATAGGACTCTACCTGGATACAAATGTAACCTACAATGAATGTAAAATAGATTTCAGGCTACCAGCGCTGTTTTCATGGATGTATATTGAAATCATGTACCTTAGCACTTTCTTCTTGTTTCAGTGAAGGTACAAGTTTAATTACTAAAGCATTAATTTCATTGTATAAATTGAACTCAAGTCAAGAACACAATTAATCATAAATTACAACTGACCTTTGCTTCATGTATAGTATTCAAAACCAGAGAGTTATTTGGAGACTAAATAATCCCTTGTTTGGAGCAACAGTAGATTCCCAGTTTCAGCTGAGACCGTGTCATGTTTTTCATCAGATGAGATGCATTTCTCTTATCAGATGAGATGAAATGTACACCAGTAAAATAATCTGTAAGCATGCTAATAAGAATAAACATATTAAAAAAGCTATTATAAAACCTTTAATACATTAAGAATTATATAATTTTACTTACAAGCTATATTAATTAAAAGGGTTTTAACATGGACAAAGCAAGGAAAGACAAACAGTAACCTTTAAAATTAAGCAAGAAAAGTTTTTTCATCTACCAGAGCTTCTTCTGAAGTCTGGAAGAGAAGTTATGAAATTATCATATTTAAGCACATCCAGTTACTATACTTGACTCTTCGCATACTACAACTTTTGCAGGAAACTGGATATTGGGGAAAATGAACCTTTGGTCTGACTCAACTACTGGCCATCCTTATTTTAGGAAGATCTAATCATTCTTGAAGGAGTAGGAATCCCTCTATTTTTTTTAAACACAGGGCATTTTGGTTCAACTCTGAAAAAAAGAGATCTTATACCTCCAAAATGGGTAGTAGTAGGTAGTTAAACTTTAAGCTTCTGCTACAAGCAGCTCTATATTAATTTACTGCTAAAATCTGAAGGCATGGGAATTTCTTTGCTCTAACAGACTGTATGGATTTCCATGGCCATTAAAACAGACATCCTCCAGGGAAGAAACTCAGTTTTAATAGGATGGAGCAGCCAAGTGTATAACATAGACCTCAGTTTAAGTAGGTTTCAGAAACAAGGGGTAGGACTCATCAATCTCACCTGACTTTCAGCACAGGCACCTACCATTTTAACTGGTTATTTGTGCTTCCATTATCATCAACAGAGATCTGATCAATTCAGTTAATGGAGTTTAGGATGCAATTCCTCTGAACAAATGCAGGCATCTGTTTAGGATAAGATGAATCACACTCTAAATTCTGTTGTCTCTATTACTAGTTCTTCTCTGGAAGTAAAGGGAATTGAAAGTGACTTGCTGAAATGCACATTAGCACCCACATTTAGTCAGATTAATCCTGCCGTAAGAGATGTAACCTGAAGAACTCAGTATTACAAATGTTCCAACAATTTGTCTAACCCAGCCTGATAAGACTGAGCAGGTCACCAAACAGCAGCTCTCTTTTCATTTCATAAAGTTTAAGAGAACTTCAACTTATTTTCTCTGCACTGTGGTGGAAGAAGAGGTAACACCTGACTTGTAAACTGGGAGAAATTACACTACATAATTATCTAAAAACAAACAGAATGGCCATGTGAAAATCTGAGGTCAGGCTCTCTCAAAGAAGTAACACATTTTATTCTGACTTCTCCAGGGGGAAATTTTCACCTTTGGAACAGGGCTAAATAATTTTAAAAGGTTTTTCCACATATATGCAGATGCCTTTAGAAAATCAGGCCAGCATCATTTCTGTCAGGCCAGTTTGCATTATAGTGTCCATGCCCATGGCATAAACAGGCTGAAAGAGTTGCTGAGAAATTACATAATGCAGGGAGCTCTGAGATGGACTGATCCAGGAATCTGAAGTAGCATATCATGTCTGACAAGCTGAGAGACAAGCTCTTAGCCCAAACACTTAAGCACTTTGTCCCACACAGTGTGGCAGATTTGAGCTAAATTTTGGTCCAATGACTCTTGTACTGATCCATACTCAATATCCCCTGAGGGTTGGGTAAATTGCACTGCCTGATAAACTGGTAACAACTCACAGCTCAGTTGAGCATGTTGAAAACGCTTGCTCATATTCCCTTTAGGCCATTCAGTCTTATTGGACATGAATACCAGCTGAACAATTTCATTTCTGTTTTCATCTCTTTTTCTTCACCTTCCACATTTTTTTTTCTCTTTAATTCATGAGGTAGTAAGAACAATTGGAAAACACTAGTCTTTCAGCTGCCATGCTCACCCTCCTTTAATGCATCTATATTTTGAATACTAGAAAGACTCCAGACGTGAATACCAATGATTGCTATATTCATTAATGCTAAAATTAAATATATATGTATTTATTAATAATAATTTAAAAATATATATATATATTTATTAATAATAATTTTAAAAAAAAAAGCAGCTGAGGTATGGCTGGAAGTATGGGGATATAAATATCACTCAGCATTTAACCAGAGCTTGTGTTGTCTGGTGTAAAAATCCAATAAACCTCCTCTTTAAAGGCAAGTTATTTACAGTGTTTTTCCTCCCTTAGGGGATACATTTACAAGCTCGATGCCAATAATTCTAGGCAGGAAACATTGTGATTACATCTGAAAATAGTGTTCAGCAACAGACAAATTAGCTGTCCCCTTTGCTAGCAGATAACTTTATTTGTGTTTCACAGCTATTGTTTTAGTTTAAAAATAATTTTTAACAGTTTATCGAGGATTAGAAGTACAGAGTGTCATAGATACATAGAATAATTGTGGCTGAAAAGGATATCTGCATATTGTGTGGTTTTTCCTGCATCTCAAAGGTGGTCGTTTCAAAGTTAGTTACACAGACAACCAAATACTAGAGCTTCAGGGGTTCCAAAAATCTGTCAAATACCTGTAATTGTCATTAGATCAATTTCTAGTTTTTAGACTTATTTGTATAAAATTCTTTTGTGTTTGGAATCCAATCATCTTTCACAAAAGAAAGAAAAATTGACTGCAGAGGGCACTGCTACTGCAAGGTGTGGACCAACTTACGTGTCTTACAACAACTTTGAGCTTCCAGATTTGTTCCTGTAATGCACGTTCTGATTTTTACTCAGCGAAAAGGAAGTCTCATATGGCAAATCCTAAAGAAGAACCTGTGAGTAAGAGCGTGGAATATTGGTTGGAGTCCTGAGGGAAATTTTTTCTGTTGAATTTGGTTTTGATATCATTCTTAGCACACAAAGCTTAAGGGTGAGATAATGATGCCTAAGGTGTCTCTAAATAAACCCCCCAGACTGTTTATATTATTCTCACTCCTAATGAGAAATGCACAGCGCTGCAGTCTGAGAATCATTGGAGACCAGCTACATGACTACAGCTGCTTTCATTATCCTTATATCCAGTTTCCAACTGTGCCACAGGTGCACCTGGAAATAAACGTAGTATGAAGGCACATGATGAGTATTTTGAGCTGATACAAGAGCAGAATGTAAATGCTCTGATGCTGAGTAGTCATTTCCAAAATGCAAGTTAGGTTTTGGTAGAGGTTAATATCAGAGTAATAGATATGTGGGTGTATTTTTTTTTATATGGCAAGGTTTAGGGAGTGAGGGAAGCTTTAGTCAGAAAAGATCAGGGGCTCACCCTGTGTTGGACACAGCTGGTTCCAGATGTCTCCTAAATGGCCCCACCACTGGCCAAAGGCTGATTCTTCAGCAAAGCTGATGATGTCTCTGCGAAAACAAATTTTAAAAAGGAACTAAAACAGTGTAGCCACTGTGGAGGGAAGTGATAAAAAGATGTGAGGGAAAAAATCCTGCCTTTACATCTTTTCTTCTGCTGGTTTGTTGCGGAGGAGGAGGAGCGAGAATGTGCCTAGGTGAGCAACCAGAAGCCAGCCAAGATCAAACCCACCACAGGGAATCTGAAATCAGCTTCAAGAACAGAAAAATGACCAGTGGCATAGATTAACAAGAAGCTGTTTCTGCTCATTCTTCAGAATCAGCCCCTTACTCACCTTCAAGATAATATAACAAATCACAGTCCTTTTGAAGTCTCCATCACCAGCTCTATCACCTCAGCTAGAGCCAGGTAGTGGGGTTTTAAAGGTTATGATCCTGTGCTATTGGATACTATCTCCATAGTTTAGACATAGGCAATAGTGATATGCAGGATTAAAAGCTGTTTTGATTACATAGTAAAGAAAATTAATATTGAAAAGCCTCACTGAAATTCAGACTTCTTAAATGTGTTTGGGACAAATTGAAAGTATAGCACATGATACACTTGAGTGAAAACAGTTTTTTTACCTCACACTTCTGCTTTCCTGGAAGTAAGGAACACTGAAGAAATCTACAATTTCTAGAAGTGATTATTTTTTCTTTTCATTTACATTGCAGCATGTGAAATTCTTGCTTAATTCCCTTTTTTTAAAGTCTTAGTTCCTCTTTTTAGTCTTAGTTCCTCATGCTTATGGTGATGGCATATCTGCCAGAAAGAATAAAAGAGATTATCTAGAAATGTGAGGGAATAACCTACAATAATTGAAAGGAGATATCTTTTTTGTATGATTACAAATCACAATACCTCAAACCCCTTACTCACCTAATATCTTATTCACAGGATTAATCTTCCTGATTTACACAATGTCACAGCATGAGCAAAGAAGACACAGAGGAGGAACTTTTGTAGGATTGGGCCCTCAAGTGACCCTCAGTGGTGATTGGTTTCTCCTTTGGCAGTAAACTTTTGTGAAAACAAATTGCCCAATCTACAATTTGTCCCTGTAGTGTTCTACTGTTTATGGATCATTTACAACACTCTTGTGAGCACCTTGCTGAAAGTACTTTGAAATATCAAAATGGACATTATTTGTGTAACAAGATTTGGGGTTTAAATAGCTTCATTCACACATGAGGAATCACAGGCTTTCCTGGCAGGCATATATTAAACAAAATGGTTTGCAACCTCTGCTTTAGGGGAGAAAACCTTTGTGCTACTGCTCTGGACTCAGATTAAATAGGTCTTATGTATAAACAGGAGGGTTTTTTTGTAGCAAGAAAAAGCAGCAGATTTTCAGTACAATGCCTTTGTTAGGGTGATGACTGAAGTGGAAAATAATCCATGGTGCTGTCAGAAAGAAGAGAGAGATTGGGAGAGAAGTTTAAGGCATAAGGAAACCTAATTCCTGAAAGTTTGTCCTTAGGTCTGATTTCCAATTTTACTAATGTCCTAGAAGTTGTAGGTGAGTGATCAGGAGAATTTTCTAAAAATTCTTCTTTATCCATCTTCTTAGGAGTCAAATAGATTCTATTCTTAAAACATTTATGGCACCAGTGGCATTCACCAAGATGGGTTGAGCAAAATTCTCTTAGGTACAGAAGCCATTTATTGTCTATATTATAAATCTCTTCACTACGTATTTTCTACTTAATTAAATAGCTTGAGGGAACATTGATGGGTTCTGAAGCTTCATTCTGCCTACAGTGAAATTGTGATTAACATTGGCATGATTTTAATCTGGGACAGCATTAAGACAACCTCCTTTTAGGCCTTCATGCAAGCTTGACATCATTCCCAATAGGCATTTTGTATGTGGCTGCACTGATCTGGAGGCTAAGAGAATTTTACAGGAAAAGCAGAGGCCATTCTATTTCACTCAAATTTTGTGCCAGAAGGAAATTCTGATCAAATTTATTTTAAATAATTGATGGCTTTCTGCCCCAGTTTGCCATATAAACCCTTAATACTGGCACTTGCTACAATACCTTAAGAGATTTTTTGTCCTGATTCAGTTTTTAACCCTGAGCTATCTACTGTAATTTCAGATGCTTTACAGTATCATGCGTGGCTGCCACTTTTCAGAAGGGCCTAAGTTCTGTATTATATTTGCCAGCTCAGAGTGAGGGTTTTTGGGAGCTTTGGACAACTCAGGTGGTGACAGAGCTCTTTGCATAGAAAACTGAAATCTAGTTCTGGTGCAAATGCATTCACTTAACTAACTATAATGGAAATCTACTGCTTGACTTGCACCTTAAACAGCTCTGATTTTCTCTGCTTTATTTTCCCTCAACTCATACATCACTGCGGAATGGCACAGGTCCAAAGACAGATTTCCCTATTTCAAACATACATGACATTTTGCATGGCTTCACATAGCAGTATTTAGGCAATTAGCCCATGTTTATGTGCTTGTGTGATAGGTATTTTGATCTGAAGCTGAATTCTACCCTCTATGACTGTTAATCAGAGAGTCCTGAAAGAGACACTAAAAATCATTGCAGTGAACAAATGTGACTGTGTCCATACTAATAAATTAAAAATTACCAGGCCAATGGCTTGGGTCAATTTTCACTTTATTGAGTAATGCCTGAGGGCAGTCAGGAGTTAGATAAGATCAGGGACTGCTGTAATTAGGCACTTAGGGCCTTACTATTTTGAGTAAAAGACTGGTTTATGTTGTGGACAAGAAAGCTGCCTCAACCTGACCTCTGTTTCCTGTAACCCTCTTCAGGTGATAATCCCCAGTCACAATTGTAATCTACTTGTCTGGTCACTCAAATGGGATTCAGGGGAAGCAGATAACAACATAATAGCCAAGGGCTAATTTAAGCAACGCATCTGCTTAACCAATAGTGCTGGTCAAGGTTTGACTCAGGCCAGGTTTGGAGGAATTTAACATCCACAGTCAGTATGCAAATATAACTGGATCAATCACCTTACTCCATAAACAGTGGACATAAAAAGTGTGGCAGTGAACTGCATGCCAGGACCTCCCCTTGAAAAGTGACACCTCCTAAGGTTATTCCTCAAGGCCAAGAGAGGCATTTGTGTCAAATACTCAGTGAATTGGAAAACTTTGAAATCTAAGATAAGTGATATAAAGGACTGGTTGCACAGATATAATCCTATAGGCATAAGCCACTGACCAAGTCTGGGATAAAGTCTATATCCAGCCATACCTAAACTCCCCACTGAGAAAGAATTCAGAATTCAGGAGTCAGTGAAAAGCTCTGTCTGACCCCATCCTCTATGCAGTAAACACTCAAAATGCCTTGCCTTTGAATCTTGTTAAATCAGTGTCACATTTACCATCAGCTTTGTAAAATCACTCTTTTATATCAATAAATGTGCTACTTCTCTCTTATGAGTGTTTGTCATTTCACTTACAACAAAGCTGCTGTGCTAAATGACCTCAGATCCAGAGAATATACCTTATTCTGCTTTATTTACTAGTTTGGGTGTTTCCTCTGTGAACAGCTAAGCTGCAGTTCTGTGCCACAGTGAAAGTGATGTCACACCTTGGTCTCTCTCTGCCACAGGATGGTCTCATTGCCTTTCTCTTCAGACCTTGAGTAACTTTCATTTTCATCTCCTACTTCACACCAGTGCTGGGGCTTGTTTGATCTCTCAAAGAAGCAGTTCAAAGAAAACTGTCACATTTTTCTACTGTATTTTTTTTTATAGGTCACCTGAGGGTTTCATGCCCACAGAGATCACACTTATGCAAGCGTTTTCACAAAGGAAACAACCCATGGGTGCATCAAGCCAAAGAGGGGAAAGGGAAAAGAGCATGACTACAAGACATTAAATCAATATTTCCTTAATCCATGCTGTCACAGTGCTGCCTGTGGGTGCAGATACCCTACAGATCTGTGCTAATTTAAAAATGGTGGTGCAGCAGTGAAGTGACTGGTGTCCCCTCCTTCTGCTTCAGCGGCTGGAGATTTCAGTGATGCATTTTAGCCTCTCCTTAGGGTGACCCCGATCAAAGGTCTGCTGGTTACTAACTCTGCCTGATGGGTTAACCTTGGTCTCCTTCCCTGGACACTCTTTCCCTGCCCCTTCTCACCAGGAGAGGAGAAAAGAGGGTGGAACCGCTCAAGGACTGAGGTAATGACAGGGAAATGACTCACCTTACCATCACAGCAAAACAGACCTGACCTAGGGAATAGTAGCTTAATTTATTGTCACTTAAAATAGATTCAGGTAGTGAGAAATAGAGACTAAAACATCCTTCTCACCACAACTCTTCCCCAGTCCTCTCTTCTTTTCTTCTCTCCTGACTCCTCTTCCCTGGGTTTCAGGGGTGTCTCTGCACCAGTGGGGTCTCTCCAGGCCTGTCAGGGAAAGGTCCCTGCTCCAGGGCTCCTCCTGCCCTTCTCCTTCAGCCCCTCTTGGGGTCCCTCTGCTGCTGTTCCCTCCTTGGCTCCCTGTTCCCTGCTGCTGTTGCCTGTAGCCCTCTCTGGAATTTGTTTCCCCTGGCTCTCCCAGCTTGGCTGAGGGGCCCTGGGTAGGTTACTGGAGCTGGCTGGGACCTTCTGTGTACAGCACCCAAAGGATTTTTCAAGGTCTGAAATTTTGTAAAACACCTCACATGGTCACAGACTACCCTGGAACCGACTCAATGGCCCCATTGCCACCTGAGCTGGTTAACTCAGAGGGGTGTTACAACAGGAAATAATTTCCCACTGACTACTTGGTGCTGCCATTTTGTTCCAAATTCCGTATCACAGGGAGTTGCCATTTTATGAAATAGCATATCATATGTGTTTTTTAACATGCTTTCATACCACCTTTGCATTTCCTGGCAGTGGCACCTTCCACTAGAAGAGGTTGTTCAAAGACCCACAAGGGCTCAAGGACAAACAACATTGCCTTGATCATTTCCAGGGCTGGGGCATCCACATTTGCTCTGGGCAGCCTCTTCCAGTGTATCACCACCCACCCCATAAAGAATTTCACCCTAATATCTACTCTAAATCTGCCCTCTTTCAGTTTGAAGCCACTATCCCTTATCCTATCACTCCTTGCCCTCGTCAAAACTCCCTCCCTTGGTTTCCATCACTAAGTTCTGGAAGTAGTACGGTCCATCTCTAAGTTTTGCAAGGTGCTAAAAGGTATCCCCAGACTGTTCTCTTTCCAGGCTGTACAGCCCCAACTCTCCCAGCCTGTCCTGATAGGAGAGGTGCTCCAGCCTTCTCTCTGAACATCTTAATGGTCCTCCTCTGGACTCACTTCAGCAGGTCCATGACTTTCTTTTGTTGGAGACCTCCAAACTGAACACAATAATGCAGGTGGGCTCTCACCAGAGCAGAGCAGAGCAGAGTGGCAGAATCACCCCTTCCACCTGCTGCCCATGTTGCCTTTGAAGCAGCCCAGGATACAATTGGTTTTCTGGGCCGTAAGTTCACATTGCTGGGTCATGATGAGCCTCTGTGTATCTCTTCCAGGCTCCAGTCTTTTCTTCTACCCTCTATCGGCTTCCTTTTTGTGTTTGAATTTTGTTTTGTGATTCCACTTTCAAATAATGTTTTAAATACTCTTTTAGTGAGTTGTCACAATATTCTTTCACCAATGTCCTTCCTTATGTGTGTCAAGGGCTACAATATCAGTTAAGTACAACTTTATCACTTTTAATGGGTATTTCAGTAGACAATCTCTTTTGAATATCTTTATCCATACTCTATACTCATCATTTGTGATTGGGAAAGGCAGCTGGTTCTCTCCTGAGATTAGCAGCATAATGATCAGTGCTACATGAAGTTCAGTTGCATGAATCCCTGTTATAAGAAAGCCATGATGTTGAAAAGAAAATGGACCTGAGCAAGAATCAGGCAGGCATATTTAATAAACCCATACTAACAAGAAGAACCTTGTTTTCTGCACATGGTTATCTCACAGACCATATTTCATACAATATCTGACATTGAAATAGACTTAAAAAAACATACAATGTTTATATATTCAGACTTACATTCTGTTAGGAACAATCGGAGGAAAAAAATTGCCATAAGTGGAAGAAGAGAAATTATTAAACTACTTTATCATCAGATGATTAAGAAAATTTGGAAAATTGTTTCAGAACAACTAGAATAATCATGAAAATCTGCAGATAAAAATGGAAAAATGCAAAGCTTCAGAAGCAGACTAAGTCACTAAGAGCAGCCTCTTCAGGCTGTTTTCATGGTTAGGACTTCTGTCTTCCACAGCAGACCCCATACCACAGTTTCAAATACTGTGGTTCACCTGAAAGGAAAATACATAAAATAAGTAAATAATTAAATTGTACTCCATGTGATTCTGCATTTCCTTAATACATATGCTGTGTCATTACATCATATAAGAAATCTCAAAAACAAAGATATTTGCTAGACCAGCAAGAAAATTCCATTTCATTGAATTGCTACATCCTAATAGAATCTGATGAACCAGCTAAATAGATAAACGGAAATATTGTCCCAAAGCAGGCACACAAATGTGATAAAGAGAATGCAAGAGTATTTCCTTCGTGTCTTTAGTCCTGGACCTGGTTTTATTGTCAGACATAATTCCTTGTTCACTAAGAAATTCACAAAATTCTAATGCAGGAAAAAAACCACTTCATATAAAATGATGTAACAGTTAAAATATCATGTAGGCAGTTCGAACTGCTAAAGTGTCTAACTTTATTCACATATGGTGTACAGCTCCTAAAATCAACAGTATGACTGATGAATAATCTATAGTTGTTTAAGCAAAACACAAAAAGATGGTTTGAGACCCAGGGTTCATCCAAAATGATCAGGCCAAAATCTCTTCTAATAAATCTTACTTTTGCATGCATTGTCAAGATAAAATTACTCACTAATATTCTTTATGTAAACAATAACATTTTTATGTAATCATCAGAATGTGGAAAAAAAATGGAAGAAAGAAATCTCATCTAAAGAAACTCTTTCAATATTCATTACCATATGAAAAGCATCAATATTTATGATGGAGAATTCATTTTTTATGCTAATCATAAAAATAATTTTTAATTTTTTAAAAATTTATTTTAAAGTACTCTCTTGTCAGATTTTGTGAACTCTACATGTACTATATTCCAAATCAATTTCCCATGTACCTTCAGTTCAATACAGCAGTTTATTTGCCAGCTGTTTCAAAGAGGGGATTGGAACCCCCAAGTCTTCCACCTCCCTGGGAGAAGAATCAGTTTTTAAACAGACATGATGTTATAGACATGTCTGCTGACATGCTTCTAACCATACATGTGAGAAATGGAACACTGGGCACTGTGTAATTTAACTAAGGCACAGAAAAATGTCATTCTCAGGATATAACAAGAACTGGGTACTGGCCAGGCTCC
>JANRMJ010000001.1:141213511-141230993 GCA_025584955.1 Alethe diademata | reverse complement strand
GGCGAGGGTCGTTAGGCAAAACAAACGAGAGTCTTTCAGACGGACTCTCACACTATGCCCATTTCAAGTATGTGAACAGATCACAGCATGTTTGTTTTCTGCCTCCTTCATCACACAGACATAGTGTTTTGAAGCTTTCCAAGGGGTCATTGACTTGTGGATAAGGATTTAACACGAGCCTTCTCCCACATCCACCCTCTCTGTGTACAATATATCTCAAAATAAAGCTTCCAGTTCACAGGCCATGAAGAATCAGTCATAGTTTTGATATTCTTCTAAGATGTTTTGTATTTTCTATTGGAGTGATGGATGTTGTAGTGTCATGGAGCAGCACATGAGAATTCATGAGAGTTCATCTTAACAGTTTTCAAAATACTGTGAATGTTATACTGCTTTAAGAGTTTCTTTCTCATGAAACTACACCTCATTTGATATATTTGGGTTCTATCTGCTTTGGAAGTGAAGGAGGGAAATTCAGTTAGGTCTGATTTTATTCCATTTGGAATAACCACAGAGTAATTTTATATGCTTAAACAATCCATTTCAAATAACACCCTTAATTTAGAGTAATTTCATTGAAAGTGGCTGTGTGGGCAAGCTTAAGAGCTCAATCAAGTAACTATTAAGAAAACTAAGGAAATCTGTAATAATAGACATGCAGACAAAATTGCATCCTTGAAGTTCATTCAGTCATTGAGAATAGAAAACAATTGTATATGCACATGTATATAGATAAACAGAGCTGCTCTTTACCCTAATGGAATGCATTGGTAGACCACAACAGAACATACCAGAATTCTTTACATTTAAAAAAAACGTGAAACATCAAAGCATCAGGGATCATGAGAGTGCTTTTACGTGATCAAAAAGACATGGTGACAAAATGAAGACTTCAGCTAAAAAAAAATAAATTATATGAAGATTGCTTTGACATTGTAATTGAGCTGGTCAGAACCTGAATCAGTCATGCCAACATACTGAGTCTTGAGCATCTCAAAGAAGTGTCCTGTGCACTTTGTAATACTTCTTGGCCAAGTCTGATCTTTGTTTTCCAGGGACTCATTTGTGTGTTTTCCTTTTCAAATAGCTGCTTATTTTTAGAATGAACAGGATATTTCATCAAGAAATGGTTGCTTAAGTGTAGGTGAAATTGAATAAGAGAGGTAGCAGGGAGTAGCAGGGCTACTTTGTTAGGTTGTAAGAGTCTCCAATAGATTTTTTACCCTGCCTAGTGCTGAGCAGTGGTTTGAATGTTGGTTCTGCCACCTGAAATTTTTCCAAAGTAGTCTTTCATCTAAAACTGGTAACTTCATTTATAAATATATATATATATATAGTGTCTGTCAGCTTTCTGTTTTCTTTGGCTTTGTGGTAAGCAGCAGAGAGACTACAACTTAAACTTCTTGTCTGTTACACTGGAACCTGTTCCTCTTTGAGTATTTTTAATATGGACTTTGCACTCATCTTCACTTTTTTGTTCAATGACAGATTTTGAAAGATGTGTCTTTTCACTTGGTTTGGAAGAAAAATCTTGCAGTGCTTATAATTTGTAGTAATTTTCTGCCCATCTGTAACCTAGAAATACCTAGATCTGTCCCTAAAATAATGTATGACATAGAAAAGATGAAAAGTAGTTTATTAAACCCAGATGAATAAGCTTTCTTTCTTTCTTATCCCCTTTCTAGAAGATGAACTGCTATATGTGTGTTTATTTAAATAACCATATCAAACAGTTTAAAGTCCTGAGATGAGGGATATTCATGGGAAGACACTTCATATGCAGAGGTAATCCTTTGTGGAATCATATCTTTAAACAGTAAGAATAAATCCAGGCAGTCCCAAATATGTAAAGGAAGTAGTAACAGAGAATTAGTAGATGATACAGAGTGGTTCTGTCAAAGCTAAAAAAATGAGTTAGCAAGCAGATGTCTGTGATATTTTGAGGAGGACTGAGAAGGGGATGTGAGGCTACAGATATTCAAGAGTTATTCTACTAATGTGTTTGCATTTGAAATATTTAAATTAAAAAACAAAAAATAAAATGAAATTTAGATGTTTGTTAACCTAGACTAACTGCTCATTATAGAAAAACTCCATATTTAGACTTTATGTTACCCATTATACCTAAATCTGCCCTGAAAAAATACCAAATACTCTGAAAGTTGAGTTGTCAGTGCCTCATGTTGCTCATTCAAAACTACTCAGCAGTTGTGCCTTTCATCTCCTAAGCCTCCACTTTGCAGGACATTGCACAGTGAAAACAAAAAGCCACCAATGCACACACACATGAACAACCTTTAAACCAAAATGTTAATTGAATAAAATGACTGTGAGAATCTGGTATACCAAATTTATTCCTCATTGGAATTCTACTTCATAAATACAATTTAGTCTTAAAGTGGGATAAAAATGACAAGGCCAGTAAACCCAGATAATACCTTCAATTTAAACTCTCTTAATACCTAGCTGTTGCATAAAAGTCAATGAGTCACTGTCAGACATATTTTCTCAAAATATTCCTCTTGGTAAATATATTTAAAGGATAACTGTGATTGGCATGAGGTTTCAACAGATGGTTGTGAATTTTCAAAAATCGTGCTTGCAAGTATTGCAGGAGAGAGGTTGATGAATAACATATATCACCATTTTATGAAGAATGTCATAGAAAATGGGAGTACAGAGATAAGACCTTTATTTCTTTCTTCCCTTCATTTACATTTTCAAATGTTATTTTACTGTTGAGAATAAATGTGTTGAAGAATCCATGCTCACATGCCCAGTGCAGTCCAATAAATAAATAAATAAAGTAAATTTTGTTTCAGGTAAATAAAAGTAGATATTTAATATGATTTCCATTTTAAAAAAAGCACTTTCAACTTAAGTTTTTGTCACTGCATCTCAAAATTAATCTCAATTTCATCCATATATTCATTGGTCATAGTATTTTGATGCACAAAGAGCAGTACAAGGTCCAGGTCTCTCACTTTCACAGTTTAAGACAAGACCCTGATCAGCTACTTAGAGGTCTTTATCTGAGATACTCTTTGTCTTATATATCAGATTCCCATGGGAAAAAAGAGTCAGCATCCAACATATCATAGGATCAAACAATATTTTGGGTTGGGCAGGGCCTTTGAGTTCATCTAATCAAACCTTGTAATGAGGAGGGGCACCCAACCAACATTCCAGGAATGAGGCATCTACAGCCTCTCTGGGCAACATGTTCCATTATTTTACAACTCTGATCATTAAAAAAAAAAAAAAAGTCTTTATAGCTATTCTGAACATACCCATTACCTCTCATCCAACACCATTACTCTGGACCACAGATTCTATACAAAGTACCAGGTGCCTAGCAAGGCGGCTTGTAACAAAATTTTCCTTTGCAATTCAGTGCATTCCTCCCTGCTTCATAATCTCTTGGACATAGAACCTCCAGACAATGGGCATAGATTGTTTCTCATCTGCTGACAAGAGGTTTCAGGTATTTCCAGGGTTGTGACAAACAGTAACATGACTCAATAATTCTCAGAAAAATACCCGAAAATGTAGCTTTGCTTTGTTGATGAGCTGCTTATGAGATGATCCTAAAACCATCTGATATATTTGGTGTCAAATAAATATTTTTTAAACGAAAATCAAGATAAATTTTCCTTATTTAAAAAAAAAAAAAAAGGTTTGGTGTGAATTATAATCTTTCCTTACATAGAAGATATTAATACTAATAATTGCATTATTCTGATTTGGAAACTTCTAATAAAACACAAATACCCCAATGAACAAACAAACAAAAAACCACCCCAACCTCTCTAAGTCATCTTTATCAGAAGGTTTACTTCAAAAGAATCACAGGTGTCTCAAGTTTTTTTTTACAAGTTTCTGTAAAGTTCTAGTCACAAACTTAATTGAACTAAGTTATTTTCTTCATTTGAGGAGATATTTTGAAGATCTTTTTCCTCCAATACTATCCAAGTTCAAAAAGGTATAAAGACTAATTAGGGCATTGTGATCAAATTATCATGATCATTCTCCTAAAGGAGGCTAAAGAATGGCAGCAGTGTATGCAGTTGTGGCTCAAGCACACGGAAATGTACCACAGTGTTTTTAACAGGACAAAGGTCGCCTTCATTCTGTGTGCAAGAAGGAGGACTGGTGTTTCCAGCCCATCCATATGTAGAAAAGGTTTGAAAAATGCTCAGTTATCCTAATACTGTAGTTAATCCTAGGATAAAATACAGAAATCAAGTTGTTTCAGCTTTTTATTTTTATCCTCACTTGAGTTTTGCTAATTTCTAATAATATGATTTTTACTTCAGCATTTTGTTCTGAAGTTAATAAAAACTGTGTAGCATAAAACATCAGAACCCAAATTTTTCACCTTGTGTCTCCTTTGTGAGCTATGGGATTGCAACAGGAGCCAAATTTCTCACCTTGTGTCTCCTCTGTGAGCTATGGGATTGCATATAATTAGGAAACAGAATTGAAATACCTCCATTAACTCAGTACTGATGTTCTAAAGTGCATTTTTCTGATCAGCAGCTTTTATTTCTCATATTGGACTACAGCCCAGATACGTATGCAAAGTCCATTGATTTCACAGCAAACAGTTGCTTTCAATAACACTACAATCCCTTCTGAAAAATATGGCTTCATTTCTGCAAGCACTAAGTCTCTGTAGTACAACAAGAGTCCCAAAGCTCAACAAACTTTGTAGCAGTCCTGCAGGGTTTTGTTTTTTAAGAGCAATAACCTTTATCTTTCTCACAGTTCTTTCAGGAAATGCTTTCCAGGTACTCTCTCCCTGGTACCAATTGACTTACACTCCTGATTATTCTGCTGCTACAGAGTAAAAATGCAGTTCAGCCATTCTGAAAGAGTACTACATTGATGCCAGCTCACAGAATTTGAGTTTTCTGAATCCACTTCCATTTTCTCATATGGAGTTTGACAAAATTGGGTGTCTGTTTGGTCTCCAGACAATCAAGATGCTCTGATTTTAATCCTCAATCCCTTCATAAAAATGACTTTAAACTCTTCCACATTTCTCACTTGACATCCAGGCTTCTGGCCTTTATTGCAATTGAGGCATAATAGCTTCACCAAAACCATAGTGTCACATCAAAGTTTTTCATTTCATCAGCCATGGAGCTGTCAGTTAAAAAGAGTTGGTCTATTGGAGAAAATATTTGCATATTTATAAAGCTACTTAAAGGAAGAACTGACAAAACCATAGTGGTGGGACAAGATACCTTCCTGGTGCTGCAAGGACCTGCATCCAGGATCTTTGTATCATTAGATAAAATTATGTCCCACGTGGATCACTTAGCAGCATATTCCATCCCAGTATGGGGAAGCAGGAGGCGAAGTCACGACCACCCATCCTCCTGTGCTGACAAGATGAATATCCTCCTGTTTGTTCTGTCCAGCCAGAGCCACCTGCCTCACCAAAGAGATAGAAGCAGGTGACAGTGTTCACACCCAGTCTTAGCTCAGCACTGTGTGCATAGTTATAAATGCTGTATTCTGGAGCAGAAATTCTGCGTTTTCCCAAAAGTGACATTGCTCAATAATTAAGATAGATAAAGAGATCATGTTTCGGGTGGGTTTATTACTCTCTTATTACAGGAGAGATAGCAGAAGGTGGTTTTCAATTACAGGAGCATTCTGATGTCAAGATGGCTTTCTCTTTAAGGAAATTGCACTAAAACTTACTACTAAAAGTAGTTGATAAGAAAGCAGCATGTGAGGTATGTCAAGACACCATTTTCCCTAATGAAGTTTTTTATTTTGGTATTTGTTAATTTACCTGTTCTATTAAAAACTCTTTATTGTTCTTGGCTGTAAATCAGAGGTCTCGCTAATCACCACCAATATTACCCCAGAGAATTTCCCTGGTGTGTGATGACAAATAGCAGTTTATCCAAAGGTGGAGATCACCCTAATGTACATCATGGCTCATGAGATATTTGGAATTAAGGCACATACAAAGCAAAACTTAAAAGCTATCAAAAAAGACTGGTGGTGAATCGGAATCACTTTAAATCAAAATGAATTTTGTGCTAAGTTCTGCCAGACTTTGATTAAGTTCCTAAAAAAAAAATCTCAAAACCAAGATGATGTGTTAATATTTGAAATTGTTCTGATATTTCCTGGCTGATCATAAAGACCTGACTCATTGTAATGTTATTGGATGTAAATGATAGAATCATAGAACAATAAAATCACTTAGGTTGGAAAAGGTCTTTAAGATCATCAAGCCAAATCATTAAGCCTTCACTGCCAACTCATCACTGAACAATGTCCCCAAGTGCCACAGATATACTTCTTTTAAATACATCCAGGGATGGTGACTCCACCTGCCCTGGGCAGCCTATTCTAATGCTTGACAACTATTTTGGTAAAGAAATTTCTCCTCTTATCTAATCTAAACCTTCTCTGATGCAATTTAAGGCTGTTTATTCTTGTCCTTACTTACTTGTTCCAACCCCAACCTCACTACCAACCCCCATCTCACTACAACTATTATTCAGTCACTGTACAGAGCAATAATGTCTACCCTGAGGCTCTTTTCCTCAAGGCTAAAAAAACCCCTCCAGTTTCCTCCTCATAAAGAATTTACAGTGATCATTAGTGTGGCCTACATGTTTTTTACGTGGACTTTTACAGACCAGTTGTCCTTGGATAGAATAAGACCTGGACTTGCTTTTGGGGTCTGCTCCTGGCTTTCCAGACAAATCTTTTGATTATTCTGTGCCTTAATATTCCATTTAATGAAGCAGGATACTCAGTGGTGATAATTTTAAGATAGGTTTATTAAAGCACTGTGAACTTTGATACTGTTCAATTGTTGGGGAAATCTGCTGCAGAAATCAAAATAGATGTCTTTAAACCTGTGGTTTCATTCTATAGCATGAAGAAAAAACTAGTAGGCAGTCATGACTTATTAGTGAGGATGAAATTACTCAACTGAATCATGTGCTAAATTCTCTTTGATAAATGCTGTTTGGTAGACTTTCAGTCCTCTGGCAAACATAAACAGGATTTTCCCGGATTGTATCTGCCTTCTGAAATGTAGACAATGGAACAGACTAGAGAAGTTGGTGACATGGATAGAGTGCCAAATATCATGCTAGAGTGTGTTTGTGTATGCCAACACTCTGAAACCGTGTTTATGAATATTGGCTACGAAACACAGAGCAAATGGAAATTCAGCTGGAAATTCAGCCCCATGCAGCACTCCCTTCCACCACCCCCTCAAATGAGAGAGACAAAAGGCAGAGATTAATTGTTGAGATAGCAATTTACTGAAGACAGCAATGAGATCAGAAAATGGACAATAACTGCAATAATCCTCATAACAAAGTGCATAAAAAAATGTTTTACAGGCAAAATGGTCACTGACATGGTTCAGCCAGAGGTAGTGCCACAAGACAAAGAATAAAATGGTTCCCCAGACCCCTCTGCATGCATGTCCTCTCCCCTAAGCCATAGGCAATATAAAAAAACAGTGCTGGACAAATGGTCAGAATCCATACTCCTCCCTCAAGCCTGAGATGATGAAAAATTATAATGAACAAACCCTCTGGTAGGGACCAGATTCCAGTCAAGGAGCATGGGTTCAAGAATGCAAACAGATTCTTGATTCAGCAGCATACTTGAGTTATCCATTTAGACTGTTTTTTCCCTAAAATTTGTATAATGGAATATATTGATGAGTGTTCCCAGACAACCAATAGTCAGTGTAGTTGCAGCTTACTCGAGGTTCATTAAAAACATCACCAGCAGTGGATATAGGACATCACAGTCCTCTCTGTCAGCTTGATCTCTGTTTCAGCACTGCATGGCTGAAAGATGTAATGCCAGTATAAATGAGGTAGAACCAGTCTCTGAACAAAAGTTTTCCCTGTTTCAAATCCTCTGAACCATCTAAGATCCCCATAGCTCCTAAGCAAATAAAGCCTGTGTTTATTTAGAACGTGGTCCAAGTTTACCACAGGGATTTTGAATATTGGATAAACTTCAGGTTTGTAACAAAGGGAAAGGTCAATATCTTTCACACTCCATGTAACATCTATCTTTGGATTAGCAGGGATAGTTTATTAAATTGGGGAACTAAGAATAACACAAAATGCATAATCAGTGCCCAAATGACTTCAAAATCAAGTTCTCTGACAATTTTCAACTGGAAACTGTCTCTGCTAACAGTATATATTCATGCAATATATTCACATGTATCCATGCATGGACTTATATGTGTTTTCCTAATTGAGAGCAAATACCTCAGTAACAAAAGGTGTATTTCAGTCCCTGAAAAGCTGAAAATCATGATCCTTTGTTTGTTTCCAGTCTGTCCCAGTTATTTTTATATCTATTTTTGTAATATCTAAGCGGGGAAAAAAATATCCATGCTTAAAGCTAAGTCTGGAAAGATGCTACTAACGATTCATTCTCTGTGGCTTAAGTTTAAGTAGTGTTACAGTGTGTAAATCTCCTATCTTCATTGTATTGTGCTTTATCCATGTAAATCTCTTCATCATCCCCCTCTCACAGATAAGTAGTCACTGCATTCAAAGCCAATATTAATATAAATATAAACAATTGCACTGTACTTAGATCGGTCATGTTTCCCTAAATACCCCTTTGAGGACTATTTCCTAAATCACTCTGGGTCAAGTACTGTGGACATCTTGCTTATGAAATGCTACCTTATTCCATTGTTTTAGGGAACTTTGCTTGATCTCTGCAGCTGAAAGGGTATTATGAATGCAGTGTAAGTCATGTTTATGGGAGGGACAAGCTGATTTCCTGAGATAGTTTACGTAGACAACTACTGAGAAGAGTCCAGCAGATCACTTGTGAAATCAAAGTGCTCTTATTTTACACGTCTCTTGTATCCTGGACTGCTCAGGCCTAAGAGAATTAAAAATTGTCTTGACAGTTGCACACCTCCTTCCTCTCCTGGCTCTTCCCTGAAAGTGTCCCATCAGGGTCCTTCAGTCACTGGCTTTGCATGAGCCACTGCGCATTGTTAAATCACACCTTATTTTGTCCTGAATGTCCATTAATATTGCCACAAATTCTACCTGCTGCACTTATCCATCCAAGAGATTATTTAATTATTTTTTCTTTCTTTCTTTTAGTTGGCAAATAGTTGAAGAAGAATCAAGCTCCTTTTTTCATGGTTTGTTACTGGCATCCCCATCAGTGGCAAAATGGATAGTGTTTTATGTCACATGTGGCTTTAGATCTAATTCTAAAATCACATTAAAAATGCTCCTTTTCTTCTTAGTTAACTTTATAGTCTGGTGGATCTAGAGCATTATACTGTGTTTGTCATATTTTCTCTTAGTGTGCTATTAGCAAACAATGCCAGTCTGATAAGGTGCCTACACTCAGGACAAGCATCAGATAATCACAGCTCTGCAAAAATGTTTATTTCTGGTAAACTAAGATCACATGTTCTTTGTCTAGGATGAATCACTCTTTCTACATAATTTGTCTCTGGAATATTGCCTGCACTTTTGCTATTTGTACACACAGGTTATATCTATACGAACGCATTGAATATACGCAAAGCATACATGACACTGAAATCTGTCAGCACAGAACATCCTGTTTTCATGTTCCTAAACTTTTGCTCTTCAAAACACAGTACCCACACACAGGCTGCCTACTGGGAATAGTACATGGCCTGTATTACCTCCCAGAACTGTGCCCTGAGAATGCAATTTGGTCTGGGTCAACCTGCACCACGCATAAAAGCTATAAGAATAAAGGTGAGTAAAGGAAAGTGTCCTGATACTCTTTCAGTGATGAGATGTACAGGTATAGGTATAGGTATAGGTATAGGTATAGGTATAGGTATAGGTATAGGTATAGGTGTAGGTGTAGGTGTAGGTGTAGGTGTAGGTATAGGTACAGAAGGAATCTGTGCGTGAGAGAAAAATTGCCAACTCTAGGCAGTAGATTTCTTGCTGTATTTTAAATCTTGGAAAACAGACAGTTATAATTTATCGATGAACACCAACTTCACTATATCACTGCAAATTAAAGAACACTCAGTGAAAGCCAGTTTTCAAAGGCCATGATAGGGAAGAATTTATTTAAAATTGTCACAATCACTCTAGTAGATATGTAAATCATGGCCATAATATGATTTTATTCGTCATGTTGTTTGACATGAAGTCCAATAATATATCATAGCAATTTGTTTTTGTCCTGTATAGTGCAGAAACAAATACAGTTCTGGTTTCAAATATTTCACTAGTGCTAAGAATTTAAAAGGAACTTCAAGAAAGTCAATTTCTCACTGATGATGCAGTTTGTAGATTCTGCAACTCATTCTCACACTTCCTGAATATTTTCCCTCCTGAAGGCAAGTAAATTTCTGTTTCTCTTTATTTACATCAAAGAAGTCTGAGCTCTCAAGAGAAACAGAAAGAAATTTCTCTGAATTAAAACAACAAATTTGGTGGCTACACTTCTGGTAGCACTTTAATCCAACTAATTCACTATGGGAATAGTGTTTTATATACACTGTCTCTACATACAAGTGCTGCTAAAATTAGTGCACCAAACAGTGCCAGGGAATGTTTCCAGATAAGGCAATATAATTGTTCACACTAGTAAAATGCACGGTGTGATGCTGTTGAACTGTGACACCTAGCAGTCTCCCCATAGCTGCTAGGAATGGTTTGGTACTTATGACAGGCCACTAATCATTCTCTGAATACAATTTGCATGTGGGCATGTGCTTTTGGAGATTAAGATAATTTATAGCATTAGCCAAAGGCATTGCCTGCCAACTGGCCTTAGAACCAGAGAGCAGCCCTGGCAGATCTAGCAAAGGGGTGGATGAGGAGAGCTGTACATCTACTTCCAGCTTTGTGACCCAGTGCCAGCATGACTCAGTGCTGCAATTAGTTGAGTGGGAAGGAGGGGAAAGCCACCTCTTTTCCTATTTCCCTGTTTGCTGGTGAAACTGAGTTTGAATTTGATAAGGCACTGCCGGTACCTCACTTGCACACTTGGCCACATCTTCTGGCAGTCTTCTACTACAATATCTTTGGCTCCTTGTTCTGGGGAAATTATTTGGTGTTTAAGGTAAATAAGGTAAATCCAAAGAAGCAACACGTATTTATGTCAGTGCAGCAGTGTTAACTCACTGTTTATGTGCACAGGAAGGATAATCCTCCTTATCCCATATCTAATGTTCTGAGTCTCTGTCATGCCTTAAAATATCAATCTTCTTTGAAAGTGTAAACAATTTTTTATGGTCCTTCTGGAGTTACAGAGCAGAACTTCAACCTAACCAAGAGAGAAGGAACCTTGCCAGCACTAATTAATCACCCCAGCAGAAATTGTTTTCAGATTATGACACTGTCTTTGTTAATAGCATTTAGGAATATCCGTCTGGAATTACTGTCACCATGCTAATTTTTGACAAATTACCCCAAGATTTTGGTCAGCCTGCTGTCACAGCTGAATCTTATTGAGAAGGCAGTGACTCAAGCCTGGTTTAACAATGTCAGGTCCACCCACTGACACGGGGGGTCTGTGATGGCAGTAAAAGGCATAGAGCTGAGTGATGAAGCATCCTCAGTACTAGCAACTACATTGATGCAGAAGGCAAAATGGGTTCTTAAAATGTTGTAATTCTGACTGGAATAAATAAGCTTACATGCTTGCTTCATCAATTTTGTGACATTGCTTTAAATTCAGTATAGACTGATTAATACGGATATTACAGAGGTGAATGCTATCTCCATTATAATAAAGTATAATATAGTATTGTCATTCAAATGCTCAGCCTAATATGTAATTTAAAAGTACAAAATTCATGTTATGTTAGTGTGTGATCTTGGGTCAGACGAAATGTACTACAACTTTCCAATTAACTCATCAAGCAGATAATGTGATTCCATGGAATTATTTGGTTATGTTCAGAGAAAGAGATTATTGTAAATAATAAATAGTATTTAACAGCTGAAGAGATGGGGGGAAAGAACCCAGACAAATATCCCAAAATATATGGTATTTAAGTGCAAAGAGAACATAGACAACAGGTGTGAGAGCAACATGCTGTTAAGTTAGGAAGAAATTCTCAAACTTTTATTAGAGATATCTAACCCAGATCACTATCTGGCCAATGAACTAGTTTAGAAAATTACAGTACTGAATCTCTGAAACTCATGAATTTCCAGCTGAAAATTTTTTTCCTGTTTTCCATTTTCATCTTAATGTACAGATATTCCAGGATTTTACAATTTAACAAATTAGGTCCTGATATTTTAGAAGCTTTTAAAAGTGTGAGGTACTGTATTACCAGGAATTAAGGAAATAAATTACCTTTTTAATTTCCCTCAGTGTAATTTAATGTGACTATGTTAGATTGAATGGCAGAGGCTGAGCAGCCCTTCATTTAAACAGGGTTAGACATACTATCAAGCTCTGCCAGACACCCATGTTTTAATCACATAATCATAGGAATCTATGTTTGCTCTTGATCAGTTGTCCTCAAGATGCATCAAATAAATCTCATTAAGTAAAAGAAAGGAGAATAGATTTTGTTGGTGCTAGGAGCAACTACAGAAAGACAAGAAAAGGAGACAGAAGGGAAAAGCTTCTTACCCTACGACTCATTGATACGTGTTTCATAGACATGATGGTGGTATGGAATCTTGAAAAAGTAAAAAAAAAAAGCTTGTGGGACACAGATATTTATAAAGGGGTTTTGCTGTGGGTCTTAAAATATTTTCTTTTAAACTCCAAGTGTCCTTTTTCTTTTTTTTTTTAAATCAAATTCTGTAAATTGTGTCACTGTTAGTGTGACACATACTCTTAAGTACTGTGCTGTTCCCTGTGCTGTCAGCTAAACCGCCATTAATTCAAACATTTTTCAGAGAGCATGGCACTGATGGTATGCAGTTATCCTACATCCACACAACAGTAGTACTACTGAATCAAAGGCATCCAAGCAAATGGATAACATGGGACATGTTTTGGGGATCTATTTCAACCTTCTAATGGCTAAAGAGTTCCTTTATTTTTCTCTCATTTGTACTAAACTAATTAGGAAGAAGTTCCCCGACTTGTCTTTGGTTACACTGGTGAATGGCTCATTTAAGCAGAGTCAAACCTCCCTGGTTGTATATTTTCATGTATGCAGAGACTTAGTGCCTCAAATACTGTGAAATATCACGCATATAAACATAAAAATCTATGTACAGACACACTTCAGTGTGCATATATCAAATATATCTTGGAGTTCAGTACCAAGAATTTTTGTCTAGAGGAGTCTGCACATGCAAACAGGCTTTGTGCCCATACAGACTGCAATAAAAATACAATTAAAATTTTATGAATATTTTCATCTTAGGTATACTGAAGTGATAAAGCACAAAATTTGATCTGAGTCATAAACCAAGGAAAATAGCCTTTCCACTGCTGTGGAAAACTCCCATTTGAAATCAGAAACACCAAGTTGCCCATTAAGAATAGAATGTATGTCATTGCAAGGAAGTAAATTGCTCTCCATGCCTCAGCGTCCTTCTGTAATAGAGGAGCAGGTTATACCCTCTCTGTCAACCATCTTGTTAAGAAAGGAACTGTCTGTGTTTGTGGAACAAATACTTACTTTGTAAGTATTTGAAAATGTCATTAGTACTTGAATCCAAGTAAGTAGAATCATCCCATCTACTTTTCCTTGCACATCTTCTGGAACAACAAAATACTCAAAAAATATCTTAAAAAGTTAAAAATAAGGTAAGCATAAATAGCACTTGCACAATAACACAGTGCATTAGGTCTCATTGCTCTTTCCTTCTGTTCTTCAGAGAATATATTTTCTCACCCTTTCTATCAGTTGAGAGCAACCAACTAAGGACAATGAAGGAGTTGCTCAAAAGGGACATATTGTTTATCATAGTTATTGGCAAGCAAGGAAGGTTAAAACTTAGATCTGACTGAATGTCTGGGTGAGATGGTTCATGTGCAGCAGGCACAGAGAAAACAATTAATTCCTCCTTGCTGGATTTCCCCTCCAGCTGCAGTCACCTCTGCCTTTCCACTGATGTGTCTATTCTAGCTGAGTGACATCCAGGGTGCTGTCAAGGCCGGAGTCAGCTGTTTCCAAATAGATTTCCAGTGTTTTGAGGACAGGACTGAGGACCATTGCCCAACTCCTGGGGCCATTTTTGGAGACCAGGAAAGTGGTCCTTGAATAGCCAGCCAGTGTTGGATTAACATTGGTGTCCCAATCCGCGTGAGCCATTTTGACAATATCCAAAGCACAGGTTTCTGGTGGATCATGAATCATATTAGATTAATAGATCCATTCAAAAAAATTAAGACTATTTATTTGCCTTCTGTCCACTTACTTCAGCACTTCCAATGCAGATCTACATGCTGTAAGCAGCATTCAGAACATGTCAGCTGTCAAGGTGTAGGCAAGAAGGCAAGCCAGCTTGATTTTATTGCAATGAATTAGGCATTCTTTCATGGTTTATTACGGTGTCTCATTTTAGAACTGATAACATCTTGCAGAGGAATGGCAGTTTCTCTTAATGAGCCAAAAGGATGGCTAGTCACTGCTGGAAAATACCTGAAAACACCATGTAGGGGTTTATGAACAACCTGTTGATGTCCCACTTGATCAGGGAGCAGAGTTCAGAGAAGATTGTCCAGATGGTAAAAAAGATAAAACAGCCTATTCATACCTGTTTGAAAGGCATTTGGAAAGTGCTACTTCCAAACAAAAGGCTTTAGCTCACTTGACCAAGGTGACTTTGGAAGAGTTCATTTGTTATTTCCTTTTACAGGTGAAGCACGTGAAGTGGAAAGCGTCAGGTAATGGAGAAACTTGAGCAAATTGCTTTCTTTTTCAGCTCATGTGCTGATGTCAGCCCCAGACAATGAAATAAGCAGATTCTGATGAAGAAAGCTAAAGTGTTGATCCTAATTAGAACAGACAAAGGCATTTTTCATCCTGTATCCCTTGTTTAAAGGTTGACTCTTGGCAGGCATGTGATTGCTCGATGCACTAACGGCACTGTTGACCATGGCGTCCATCACACGGGGAATGTGCAGCAAGTCCAGAACAAGAATTCATGCCTGGAACTGAAATGCCTGCCAGAAGAAGATAGGCCATTCCCTTCAAATGATGACAGAATAATTGCCTCCCAGTGGACGGCTAGAATCTGCTGGCAGACCTTTTATTCTGCAGATATTGCTTATCTGCCTGATTATTGCTGAATTTAAGGAGACCTTAAGAGGTTACCCAGGAATCTTCAGCATGACACTAAACTCAGAAAGAAAGTAATTCTGGAATTTAAATCAATGACTAAAACTTAACACCAGGGACTAGCATTTTTTATTTTATTTGTTCTTGTAACATCTAGCATTAGCAACCTCTGGCCTAACGTCACTGGTTTTAAAGTGGTATAAGAGACAAATGCAAAAGAAATTCAATATGAGAGTACATTAATTGAAAAATATGGTTGAGCTACTGTCCAGTATTACTGGGATGACTCCAAATGTAAATGTTCTTTCTCACACTTTGTTTAAGGTCAGAGATATTCTAGAGGTTAGTTTAGACTAAATATTTTTTGTCATTTTGGCTACGTTAAGCACACTGTGCTGACAGGTTTTATGTGTGGAGTGGTTTCACAAGGGAAACTGGTGAGGCAGTCCTGTTGTACCGATGAGTGCTATAAAAAGCTGCACTTGAGAGTGTAAATGTGGTACTGGATCTTGTCTTCACAGTTTGGCATCAAACGGAAGATAATGCATTCTGATACCCAGGGTTAATATCTTCACATTTTTTAGGACAGTTTATAAGTGGAAAAGAAGGCCAGATAGAGAATCAAAAGATAAGTTATAAAATCCTTGGGGTTGGACGGGACCTTTAAAGGTCATTTAGACCAACCCCCAAATAAATGAAAAGACAGATTTATTCTCTTTGTCACATCAGAGTCTGGTGCTGTAAACAGAGCATGGTTTTGGATCTGGCTGGGGGAGAAGGCAGGTTTACTGTTACCTGATGGCTGTTTGTGGGGCTGGTCCCTCTCCACCACTATGGTGTCTCATGTCCATCTGCTCTTAACCACAGCCACATATTTGTGATTTCCTTTTCTGTGAGTTTCAGGGAATTGACATTTTTGTGTCATTCTTGGAAGGTAACAATATAAAAGGGGAATAGACGTTCCATTCTCTAAGGACAGTTTGAGATTCAACCCCTTGAAAAGTAATGTCCTGACTCTGATACAGTAGGAAATTACTTTGTGCTCTCAGGGAGAGGCAAAGGAGGGCTCTGGACATTTACTGTAGCATTCCTTGGTGTGGGTCTGACATTGTGTCTGTGACAAAACCATCTGAAATCTAAGCAAGGGCAGATACCTCATTTGTACAGAAAGCAGACCAGCCCAGTGTGCAGCTGTAGACATGAATTGACAGACCTTTCAATGTTCTTGTGTTCATTAACATTCCTAAACTGACTGGGAAGAAGACTATCTTCATTTTTGGGAGGTCATAGATTTGAAAGGTTAAACTAATATGATGAGATAATGGGTATTTTTGAGACAGTATTTAAATTCCGTGGCAATGGCTTCAAGGAGGAAAAAGTGTTTAAAGAGATGAAATTGTCCATTGGGAAAAGTGATAAGTTGTATACATGCAAACTAAAATTTCCCTCTATCTTTTTTTCTCTGTATATGCATATGTATAAAGCAACGTGACCAAATGTAATCTCAGGGTGCTACATCACTACCTGATGTAAATTGGCTCAGCTTCATTGATTTTGGTAAGACTATATGTATGTATTATAAAGAGGGACATTAGCTGGTGGGGTTTTATTGTATGAAGTCTGTCATCAGTCTATCCTAAATTATTGCAGCACTTAACTAAATTTCTGGGCAATACAAATTTCCATCAAGTACAGAAATATTTTCAAAAGTTAAATCAGCACTTAGCAAAAGAAAGCAAAACAAAAAAAACAAAACAAACAAACAAACAAAAAAAACACAAAAATCCCTGAAACAAACAAGCAAACAAACATTAAAAAACAAAAAAAGCAAACAAACAAAAAAACCCCACAGGTGTGAGAAATACTGTCAAATATTTTGCCAACCAGAACTTTACACAGTGAGGAAAATGACAATGCATACCTAATGTTTTGAAATTGTCAAATATACATAGCTTCAGTTCCAACTTTGATCTGGACTACCCAGTATTGAAAGAAGTGAATGTGCTTTATGACCACTATAGAATGTGGTGCTAGTATTCTTCTTTTATTGCTCTTCTTTTTAAAGTAATATTTCAAAATGGTTCAATTTGAGTGATAAAGCTCATAGGTTGTTGTGTTTATTCTCCAAGGTATTTTTGTATGTGATTAGTCAAGAAAAGACAGAATCTTTATTGACTCCATTTGCTGGAAAAATAAAATAAAATAAAATAAAATAAAATAAAATAAAATAAAATAAAATAA
>JANRMJ010000001.1:141199819-141213411 GCA_025584955.1 Alethe diademata | reverse complement strand
ATAAAATAAAATAAATAAAATAAAATAAAATAAAATAAAATAAAATAAATTAAAATAAAATAAAACCACAAAACTCATAGGATAAATTAAGTGCACTACTTTGTGGATTATAACACATAACTCTTGATAAAAAGCAGCGCAAATATGTAGTTCAAGATTGCCAGTCCCAGCTGCATTGTACATGGCTCCAGCTCAAGCAGGTTTCACAAGGAGCTGCGTGGTACCTCTGAAATGGAACATACTGTTACTGAGATTTTCGTGAGACATTTTTACCTAAAGAGCACTTTTGAACGGAATTCCTCATTGCCTATTTCTGTATTTGGATACACAAGAAGGAGGAAGATGAGGCAATGCTCACTGCACTCATATCCCTTCTTGACCTCCTTCTCTCTCCTCCATTTCTCAAAGCTGTGTCCAGGAGGACACAGAAACAGTGCTGAAACCTGAGGGCTTCATTCCAAATCTGACCAGGAAAATAAATTTATGACCTTAGCAAACATCAATGTTGAAAGAGAAATCAAAATTATTGGAGGTTTCTTTTGTCCTCTCCCTCCCTCTCTGCCACCATCCCCTGAACTAAAAGACTTGAAGAAATTCTTTTTGGAGAAGGCAAATGGAGACTTTTGTTCTTGTCAACTTCCGGCCAACGGAGCACTCCGGTCAATTTCACCTCCCGACCTCTTGTCACTTTCATTTTCTGCCAGAAGGCAGCGAGTGACTCTGATGAGAATCTTCCAGGCAGGGAGCCAGAGCCAGATGCTGCTCACCTGCTTCCTCTGCCTCTCCAGTTCTCAGCATCCCCATCTGTACCAAGCCTACTTCCAGTTCCCTAATTCTTCACGTGAAAAGTTTTTGACAATGTTGTTTTCTCTTCTCCTATTTCTTTTTCTCATGTAGATAATGGCAACCAAAACTCTAATCACAATTTTTCAACAGAAAATCCTGCAGATTTTTTTTCCTCTTGAGAGTTTAGATTATTTTTTTTCTGAATGGATTGTTCTCTGCTTGAAAATCATTCTGCCATAAAATTGGCTATCAGTTCAGTTCTTTTTTTTCCTCCTCCAGTGCCTAAAAAGGAGCTTAGCTGACTCTGGAATATGCAGGAATGATGCTTCCTAATGTACTCAGCATGGCTGCTTGTGTTGGAAATGAGATGAAAGAACGTGAATAATTTTCCTTTTCAAATAGCAGGCTAATTAACATATAGATCAGCTGGCTAACACTTCCATGAAATATGTACAGTACTTGTCATTAAAATACAAGCACTCTTTGAACTTCAGCAGTCACTTGAAAATTTTAATCTTCCAATTTGCCTTTGTTTGTCATAGTTTAGATAAGAAATTGGACAGTCAGGATGCTAAATCTAAGGGATAATTTGGACACTCTTAATGTCCTGGTTGTGCCTCTATTTGTTTAACAGCATGTATTATGCATAAGAATCCCAGCTAAAGAATTTATCTAAATTGAATGTGTTCTAGCAGATGACAGCAAGAGGATTTCTTTCAAAATTAGTGCGTGTCTTTTTAGACAGAGTGAATTATCCCCAGGTCTCATGAAATCAACTATGATAACTTTCACTGTCTCTTGGCAGCAATGGTGCCTTCTGCTGAGAAGAGCCAATCAACTGGAATATGCTTTTGCTGCTGGACCTGCATGAGATTAGATCATGGTGCATGAAAAATGGGAAAAACCTGGGTTTCTAGTCCCAGACCCATACATCCTGGGTGTAAAAGACAGGGTGAGTTGAATGCTTGATTCATGGTGGGTGGGACAGAAGCCACACAAGAAAAATAGTTAAGCCTACAATAGCTATACAACAGGTAAGAGAAAGCAGTACCTTGATTTTAATGCATTAAGTAGCCTGTTAAATAAAAAACCCACTGTTATAAAATTCCCTTCCTTGCTCAATATTTAGCATTGTTCAATTTACTTCAAAAGAAACATGGAAAACAGATCAAATAATTGTAAAATTCAAAGATTGTTTTCTCAAGCTCACTTTCTCTACATATTGTGGTATAGTCTGTGGATAAATAAATGTGGGTTGTTTTCATGGTTGGGTGGCTTGGGGTTGGGTTGCTTCTTTCTGTACCTGGTTTCAGCAATTTCAATAAGTAAATTATGATGTGTTTGGGAGGAAAAAAACCACAATCTCTTCCCAACAAGTTATTTCATTTTTTTTTTAATATATATATGAAAACATTTAAGTGAAGTTTACTATTGGCAGTTTCAGTGGACATATTTCAGTGGTCACCAGACAGAGAAGGAATTTGGTGAAGGTCTTAATTTGAAGTCTCCGGGATTTAGACATCTAGTAATATTGCTATATCACATCATTTCAATTTTTTCTTTAAGAATAAACTTTGTCTTTTTTTTTTTAAGCTACATCTTTATCTCTACGACCAGTTTTATTAATAAGTTTCCACAGACAATCACAGGGGAAAGTGATGAAAAAATGACAGGTGAAAGTCTAGATGGACCATTCATTTTACATGTCAGACTGGAACCTTAGTTTGAAACTTTCAAAACTCTTACAAGGGTTAAAATTCAGTCCAGTTTTTTTAAGATTTCACTCTTCCAGATAAACCCAAAGAGACTATTAAAAATATCTATGATTAATTTAGTCAAAACATATTTAGATTTTGATACTGAAAAGAAACTAAATTAAACAGTAACTTATCTCTTGCTTCTGCAAGTCTTCTAGGTGTTCCAAAAGAATAATCAATATACAACAGATAGACACTAAATATACCCTGAATATCTGGCTGTCTTTTGTTCCTCAGGCTCACTCACCCTCAGTGCTGCCTGTGCATTGGTGGCAGCATGAGGACCAGCTGAGGGGTTGAGTGCACATTTACTACTTTTCACTTCTCCCTCTGCAAATGCAGAAATCTCATTGTAAACAAGATGGTTAAGACACTCTCAATTTAATAAAATCCAAGGTGGGGAAAAATCCTGGGTGTCTTTTTTCTCACAGTAAAATCATAAACACTATTTTATAGTTTCATTTAAGTAATCACAATTACTAAATCAAGTCAGAAATTTTGAGAATCATAGTCCCAAGTCAGAGACCAAACATCCATTCACCTTCTTTCATTGACCAGTAAAAAAAAAAAAAAGAATCCATGACAAATATTTGTGCTTCTCAAATCTAGACCTTGTATTTCCATTCCCTAGGTGCTATGAGAACTAAAGTTAAGCTCCTGTTTTAATCCTCCATCTGATGATTGTTAATTTCACTGTCAAAAATTCCATCTGTAGACTAAAGACACCTCACAACTGAGACAGGATGCCATAGTACCAGCTTGACATACCCTGGTACTTTCAGTGGAGGAGAACATTGCTCTAATTAAACACTAAATGAGGTTGATCTGTTTTTTTAACTGATTGGTAGAAAAATGCATTAATATTAATGATGTCAGATGAATTGTGGTATTATATAAAAGTTGTCAAAAGCTGATTATGAACAATTTTAGGCTGGAAACTAGAGGTAGGTTCCAACAACCTGAAAAGAGGATATTTGGAATAGAATTTCTATGGGATTTATGGGAAAGGGAAGGTCTAATTAATTTTATGTGGAGCTTGAAGAATTTATGAGTATGAATAGATTATATGGTTCCTTGAGTTGGCAAGGAGTCTGTTCAGCAACCCATGAAATAAATCCTTGATGCAGGCTCCTCTGCCATCAGCTGAACCATTTTTATTCACCAGGTTCTGACTTCATCTTCAGTTGAGTATCTATTATTGTGATGAAGGATTAGCTTGGATCAACACTTTTTGTGATGTTACTTTTAATTTGTCAAAGACATGGTAGGCATTGTGTGTATGTTGCAAATGAAATATAAATACCTGACTTGCATTAATTACTCTGCATTATTATTATTTTATTAGCACCATTCTTTGAAGCTGTTGCAGACCAAAACTCTATCTCAGCACTTTTTGGTGACCTATTTGGGCAGAATTTAAGAACTAGCCTAAAGGATATCAGTCGTGGACTACAGTAAGAATGATGGCAAAGACACTGATTAAACAGCACCTTCCCCCTCAGCTTTATAGTTCTATTTTTAGTAAATCTTTATAGCCAGCGGGAAGATAAAGATTAGCTTGAGCAAATGTTCAGTGGTGCTCTCCTTTCCACCCTCAGACAGGGGTTATGACTAAATCCCTGAGTGTTTAGGTAATACCTCACAGAATACATTGGCAAGTTGCAGTGGATTGAGCTCTGGCAGTCTGACACTTAGCTCTTGATGCCTTGTTTTTACAAGATAGTTATGATTGGAGATGCTTTTCACTAAGTAGTTTTAAGTGAATTTAACCAGAAAGTGAGAAGACCATAATTTAACTGAAGAACATATTTTTTTGGCTTGCCTTCAGAGCACTACATTTATGAGCTCTCCTGTCAGCACTATTTGGGGCTGACAACTTAGGAATTAAAAAGTACCTAGCCTATATGGTTAACAAATAAATCTCAAATGAAGATTTCTCACTCTTCTCTGGAATGGGGAGTGAGAAAGACAAACAGAGATCTGTTTTAGCAGAAGGCTTCTCTGTGGTAGCAAGTAATCTACCTGACCTGAGTGTGATAAATCACTCTTAAAAGAAGACAGACTTAAAAATAATTGTATGACTTCAAAAAAATGTAAGACTTAGATGGTCATAACAGAAGGCTCTACATAGTACAGATACAGCTGATGCTGCTGGTAAGATTTTTTTCATGTGACAATGTTCTGTGCACCTACATTTATTCTCTCACATTCATATTTCATAAATGCTAAACAGTGAGACAAATTTTCATAATGCATTTTCTTTAAATTAAGGAAATACAATATAAAGACCAACAGGACTTCCTGTCCCACAGTATTTTTTTCAATAACATTCCTTGTAGATCATCATTTCATATTTAATAATCTGTATCAGATAAAAAACTTTTAAAGATTTTAATTCCTGTTTAAAGATACCTGAATTTCACAATAATATCCTGAACTGTTATCACAGTAATGGTAGGTTTGGCTGCACCAGCTGATGTTAATATTTGTATTATCCTCTGTTGAGGGCCACTATCCTGTTACTAGGGAGAGCTAATTGGAGTATGAGAACCCTTCTCACCTTTCATGAAAACCAATTAATGCTTTGTTTGTTGTGATTGCTTTATGAACCCAGCTGTAGCATGTGAAGGCTGAGAAAAGAACATGTTTTGTTTAACCAACAAAGAGACCTTATAAAAGCGGAAATGAAAGAGGTTGCTTAAATATTCTTCATTGTTAGCCATCTTCAATTTAAATTTCCTGCATGATGTACAAAACCCATGATATCTCCTGCTGAAACTCTTCTATGTTTTGTGTGCAGATAAATTTGGGTTAGAAACAAGATTTTAAACCCCTAAGCTCCTCTATCACTGGATGACCAAATCAAACTTTTTTCTTCACTCACTTTTCTTCTGCTTCTGACCAAGTTCTTCATGTGGGGGGGATAATCAGAGTTCTCCTCCACCCAAAATCTAAACTAATGAAAAGTAGAACACCCATGTATGCCTTGGTGATATGATAACCACCAAGCACCGTGTGCTGCAGTTCTTGCTTTTCTTCTCTAAAGACATTTCTCCTCCCGGAGGTGGTGGATTATGACTTTCCCTCTGGATATTTACTGTCTGCTCCTTTTAACAGGTTCTTTTTCAAGTGTAATATAAGCACATTTGTTCTTGACTTAAAGTCATCGTCTTCTTGCACATTTGAAACAAAGTGAAAAAAGTTCTCCCAAACCTTGTAATCCTTACTTGCATCTCTTGTTTGTTATGACTACAAGTTAGTGAACAAGCCTTGAATTTGACCTAAATAGTTTTCAACTGACAATGTCTTAACATAAGTAATCTTTGGCTGGTACAAAGAAAAATAAAGGAATAAAGGGCTGAATCTGATCCAGTTGTGAATGTTTCTTGGAATGCAGTAGGAATTAGGGCCCTGTAGAGAAAATGGTGAAGTAATAGAGAAGTAGTGAAGGAAAAAAAGTCTATTCCTTTAATCTGGTAGTTTTGTTTTGCTTTCTTATATTCTTGCCAGTGATGTCTGAGTTCATAATCCTTAGGGATAAAAATATTAATAATTACACTATGTGAGGAAATCAAGCTTCTTAGTTTTGTGTGGTTTCTATATTTATGGGTATCATCACCATTTTCTTTTACTTTAAAGACAGTATTTTTACATATATCACTTTGCAATTGTTCATTTGAGATTTATATTTCAAAAACACGAAAGTGTCAAAGAGATATAAAGAAATATAAAGTGGTTAAACTTGGGTTACTAGTATAAGAATCCTCTAATATTTGATTATATATTACTTCAAAGGAAACCTTATACCAATTCCATCATACAATTTTATTATTCATTATCTCACTTTTAAAGCCTCATATGCTTATGCTTAATTAATTTCTCTCAACTGTTAATTACTTTGAGTACAGATGACACCTACTCAGTCTCTTTAATCCATAGTTTTCATCATCTCTTCCACCTCTCCTAGATTCCTCCTCTGTAGCCACAGACTTATCTGAAAAAGCACAACTTAAATCATTCATACTGCTAAATTGATCTCAGAGGATCCCCAGAAAATTCCACCCCAAACATTAAGCTGTATTTTTCAATGCATTTTCCTAAGCTTGAATTGAAATTGAGGGATTTGTTTCTTCAGTATGATACCACTCTGACAAAGGAGGGATTATCAAAAACACAGAATCACAGGGTGAGGCTGTAAGTGACCACAGTGGGTCAGCTGGTCCAACCTCCCTGCTCAGGCAGGGTCCTCCCAGAGCACATGGAACAGGATTGTGTCTAGATTTTGCCTGAATATCTCTTGCAAGGGAGACTCCACACCCTCTTTGGGCAACCTGTTGCAGTGCTGGGTCCCCTACACAGGAAAGAAGTTCTTCCTCATGTTCAAGGGAAAATAAAAACCTCCTAACAAAGAGTTAGTAAAACACATTTTTATCATTCTCCTTATTTTCAGACATGGATTTTGGCACTTAATCGTCATTGAAACTCCTAGTAGGGTCCAAGGAAGTGGTTGAGTCACCATTCCTGGAGGCATTATAAAGACTGTGGATGCAGTGCTTAGGAACATAGCTTAGTGGTGGGCTTGGCAAAGCTGGGTAAATGGCTGGACTCAACGACCTTGTAGGGCTCTTCTGACCTACATTTTTCTGTGATTTCATGACCCAGACTCCCATCAAACAATGTGCACACTGCAAATCAGGGAAGCAACTGGATAATCTATGGATGCTCAAAAGAAGTCCTTTCCAGAAAAGGCATTTCTGCCTTTAGCCGAGGGAGTCTGGATGCCATTGTGATATGGTTCATATCATAACAGGGTACTAGGCATAGATTAGAGATATTCTTCAGTAACTACCTGCTGTTGAAATCCAGGCTGCCATCTCCTCATGTTTATCAGCATCTAAGTTTCCCTGCCTGGAGAGACAAGGCTAGGCAGGTTCCTTTTTGTCATCATCATACTTGTACACCTGATCATTCAATCCACCAGCAACATCAGAAGAACTCTGACCAGTTCTAATCCTTTCCCCAGCCCCAAGGGAGCAAAGATCAGGAGCTGCCTTAGATTTGCAACAGAATCAAGAAAATTACACAAAGAAGAACTGACAGCAAGTGGAAAATGAATTTTCCTGACTGGGACATTTTACTGTGGACAGAGCTGCAAAACAGATGGGAGCTTCTCTGACCTTGCCTGCTCCAAATTTATCACTGGGCATGTTTAATTAAAAACACATCAGATTAAGTCATTTTGTTATATGGGAAAATGTTGGAGTCCCTCAGGTGCAATCCCTGTTGGAAGAAACACAACAAGGACAAGATTTTTCATTGCGGCAACAGAAAGCAGCTGCAAAAATAGTTTAAAGCCCAACCTGCTGGGGAATTGTACAGGAGTGAGATAAGAAAGTGCATTGGCTTGTGCTCTTTTACTGCTTTGGTCAGGGAGAAGACAGAGTAACTTACAATAGGTGTGAAACACCCAGTTGAGACAAATTATGTTCATGTCACTCCTTCATTTCCCTTTTTCCCTTATAGCTTATGTTTCTCTTGTATCAACCACATTCCCCACTCAATTTTCTCTCACTGGGACTGGCTGAAACTCAAATAAATTAACAGCCACATATGAGGAAGTTTTTGTAAACTGAGAGCTAAAAAGAATAAGATATTAAGAAAATATCCATGTTACAATAAATGCTCCACAATATGTTTATCAAGAACACAAATTTTCCTTGAGAGGTTTAAATTAATTTTAATTCAATCTTTATAAATGAAGACTTATTCACTTAATCTAAAACTGGAGAATTTATTGCAAATTTCTATTAAAGGATGTTAATAGTAAAATTTACCATGTGTAAATTTCCCTTCACATTCTTGTTAAAGGGATGTAGACCTCGTGGTTAAAGCTCTGTGTATGCATTTGCTCACACACAAACAGACTTTCAACATGTATGTAGGTATGCGTGCATGCTTGATTCTCTGGAGGTTGCTAATTTATTAAAGCCTTAGAAGTCCCTGTTCAAATACTCCTTCTCTGGGCAGGCTCCAGTAAAAAAATGAAAGTATTTTACATCAGTTCTTTTGCCACAAAGATTTACTAACAGAAAATAAATGTGGGCTTTAAGCCACAGCTGACAGACAGGAACTGTTAGAGTAATGCTTGAATAAGATAACCATACATATTAAAGACGTCTCTATCTTTCCCAATATGTCAAATAAACAAACAAACAAACCACAAATGCATAAATACTAGGAGCTACAAATTCCATGCAAAATCTATGCTAGAACTGCAACCAATGGAAAGAGGAATCCACTATTGCAATTTCCTAACTGAACACCCTGAGCATCAGGAGATCAGAAGTAATTTCATTTATCAACAAATACAGTTCCTATTCTAATTTCAGCTCCTTCCTCAAATGAAATGTTGATGTCAGTAATGCAGGGATGATGAGTCCACATAAAGTTCTAATGACACCTTCAACAAACTTTATACTTACATTGGTAAATATGCCTTGGGTTTTTCTGGTGTCTGAAATAGTCTTAAATTCTCAAAGAAGCTCACAGAATACATTAGGATGAGACTCCAGAGATCATTAATATTAAACATGAAATATCTGTGAAAATGATATTAAGGACTTGATGTGAACTGACAAAAGCAAATGAATTTCAAGTTAAACTTGCTGCCCTGTCCTTAATTCACATTGAGGTGTCTACCAGTGGTGTCAGAATTGATGTAAAATGGCATGAATGTTTAGGATGCCCATTGGTGTATTGGCAGAGGGCAGTGTCTGCGGGCTGTTTCCTTCGACATGTAGAGGATTGCTCTGGTTCCCACAGATTCAACTCATACTTTAAATGCTATGAAGTCTCAAGAATTGTCTCAAAGATCAGTTCAAGCAATTAAAAACATCAGCTGCTTTTTTTAAAATTAAATTTAATTATAATCATCTACCTCTTCATTTTTAATTCAGTTTTCCAGGTTTGGGTATCTTCAGATGTTTAGCTCCTATTTTTAAGTGGAAATTATGTTCTTCTCTTCATCTTTCCCCCAGAAAATTTATTTCTAAGGCTGAGGTGTTATTTTTAAGTACTCAATTAACATTTGAACATTTGTCTTTCAATTACTGTCTTTCAATTTCACAATTTGATCTGGAGAACATGAATTAATGTCCTCAGGCAGACATTAACAACACATTCAGGGCTGTTTTCCCTCATGCACAGATTGCTTAAGGGGCAGGTCAACATATATTTTTTTGACCAGCAGAGCTGGTTTAAGACATCTATTCCCAGCCCCTTTTTTATTTGGCCAACACTTTAATTTAGTGATGTGATACAACTGTTTGCTTTATCTGGCAAATTATAGAACTTCATTGAACTCAAACACTTCCTAATTTTTTTTTTTTTTCCTTTTCCATAATGAAGAGTTTTATGGTGGTGTACTGCTGGTGTCCACCTGCAGCACAAAGTGAGTAGGAAGGAGTTGAGCTGTGGAGGAGACAAAATTTTTGCACAGAAAATCACCTAGCATCACTTTGGTGCAAAAGCAAGTTGTCCATGTCAAGGAAGTGTAAATTTAAGAAAGTACAGACACCTGAGAGTGGTGATGCATTGCAGCACAGCCTCACCATATCAAGTGATGGCATGATAATATAATAACCTCCTTCAATAAAAGCAGTCAAGTAAATTTAAACTAAATTTGAAAAATCACCACAGGAGGGGAAGGGAAAAGAGGATAGGTACTACCGAGTGCCAGCTATGAGTATGAGGCAAATTAAAAGACTTAGCATGATGAATCTCTGTGTAAATGGGCTTTTATTTTGGAAGCATTGTCAGTCTCTCTATTTTAACAGGGCTGCCAAGCCCTGCCATATGAAAGCATTAGCTATTATCTGCTGTGTTTGGTCCAGATTCAGCTCCCTCTTCCTTGCTTCATGGACCACATATAAACCTTTTTGGAGACCAACTGACATCAGTAATTAGACCCTTCTTTGCAAGAACACACTGACAGGTACCTCAGGCAGTTCCAAGTCATTCCGTTCAGATTTATGCACCCTCTGTCCTGAAAAAGCCTCAGTCCAACCTTCCCTCAACCTTCCCAGAGGGCAGAGCATCTCTGGAGTTTTACTCAAAATGTTTGGAGCTAAAAAAATTTCTCAAATAGGTAAAATGCAGCAGCAAACAGAAACATAAAAAATAAAACCCCCAAGTTCATCAGTGACTTCCAAGACCCTGAAGTACCACAGAAGTGAATTAGGGTCACATTTAAATGTGTTAAAAATACAAATCCCAATGTTTAAACTCAGCAAAATATTACAGAAAACATGATTTTTAGACCACCTCTCTGTCTTCACAGTAAGTCTCACATTAGTATTTTATAGTAAATCATTAAATCAAGTTATCTCTTCACAGAATGCCACAGAGCCTATGTCAAGAACAGGGGCTCAGAAGTCATAAGTAATGGGTAATATGTGCCTGTTTGGGTTTCTGGGCATGCCTGTTTGGGTTTCTGGGCATGCCTGAGAAGTCAGGCAGATCTCTGTTTCTCCTTCTGCACACTTGAATTGTGTCATCCTTGACTGATGACTGCTAATCCCTATTAGCACAAGCATACCAAGGAATGGATGCTAGATGCTATGGCCAGCTCAGATGAAACACTTGTTGGCTGGATTATCTAACTGCTAGTGAAAAATAATGGGAAACTCATGTGGATACTCAAAAATGTCTCACTTGCCTGTTAAGTTGCCTAAACCATCTGCTCAATGGCTCCTTCCCACAGATTCCAGCTCCTGCTAAAATCAAGAAGACACTGGAGGCACCTTCATATCTAAACACAGAGAAAAGTTCTTTAGGCAGAGAAGGTCATGACCAGCTCATGGGGAAGCTCACAAAATTTCAGAATCCATACGTATTCTATCCCTTTCACTGTAGTTTTTGGTCATTTTTTTTTCTCCCAGGAGACAACTTGTATAGGAAGATAAACCAGATCTTTTTCAGTGCACTAAATATTTTTCCCTAGCTCTGCCTTCTGCATTTTGTTTTAGGTTGGCTTCCAGCTGAAGAGAACCACCTTTGTTGATGTGTTACTCCCTTGTGTCCTGCCTGGCTGTATAACCTGACTGAAGATTTCACTGCGTTCAGAGTTCAGTACTCAGACATGGAAAAATTCGAGTGTTTTCTGACAAGACATTTTGAGTGAAAACCTCCTGCAGCACAGAAGCAACACAATAAATGCAAAGATTACTCGTGTAACATCTGAAAGTCTTTTCATTGGCCCCAGTGGGCTTTAAATGCTACACTCAGTAGAAACCATTACTAATGAACTGGAATTCTATGGCTGAGGTGGGGCCCTTGGGTAGTGATAATGTCTTTTACTAGACTATTTTGCACAAGTGAGAAATATGGAAATTGCAAGACTTTTTTTATCCATGTAAACTTGTTCTTCTGCCTTTAGGGTTAATGATGACTCCAATATTTTCAGGAAAATTTAGCATGAAGTGTAGTGGAAGAAATAGACTATTACTCATCCAAATGTCAATAATTTTGGAGTGATTTCAAACATGTACACTTCAAATCTGTCACCCTGAAAAGAAAATATTCATACTGGTGCACAAACTCTCCAGCTCCATGAAGATTAAGTAATTCTCTAAAAATTATTTCATGATCTCTTCTTGATATTGTTGCTGCATATTAAAAGTACATCTCCTTCATCTCAAGACTGGAGAGACAAGAAGGTTTTCTGCCTAAAAAAAATATCCAAGAAGCTGCCCAGCTCTCAAATCCACAGTGGCTCCCAAGTTCCTCACAGCTCAGCCATAAATGAGTTTGTATCTGGAGATTAAATTCTTACATATTTAATGAAGTGAAAGACAAGGGGATTGTCCTACACAAGCTGTAGAACTAAAGATAGCTTAGGATCTTTTAGCCCCATCTGATCTCATGCAGGATTAATTTCCCTTAATTTTGATTATATGTGAGTTAAAGGTATAACCTAATACATATTCTTATGTTCTCATTGTCTTCAATGAAGAAAAAACCAGCACATATACAGAATGATTTATCTGCCCTAGGACAGGATGACTCATTCCTCAGAAGTATTTCCCTCCTTGGATTATAGATAAATGATTAACTTAGATCAGATGTCTATTTTTAGATAAAGTTAGGGCAGGTAAATTATATTCTAAAGCAAAAATTCCCAGACAATTTTCCATTAAATCTGAGGACATTGCTTTCATACATGGGAGTGTTTTAAATGCCTTTCAATCTCTCATCAGTAACTTAATTTAATATTTGTCTTGTTGTAAATATCTAGACCCCAGAGTGGTAAAGAGAGAAAATATGTATGCCGTTATCCAAAATGGAGAGCAATTTTCTGTATACAGAGAGGATGTCACACCTCTGTACAGCAACATGATAAATCAGAACCCCCTCAGTTCTCTTGTCTTTGGGAAATACCCTCCAGTCTCTGTTGAACCTGATATAGTGAAGAATAAGAATATTCTTATTCCCTCCTCTTTCCAATCAGCACTTCATCAATTATGACAGGGAATATCTTGATCTTTTTGAAGTTAAAAATGCCAGTTGTGGGTGTTTGCAAGGTGGATGAAAGAGGCTGTTGAAAATAAATACATGATCTAAAGTTAAGATTAATAAATAAATAAATAAATAAAGACATTTCATGTTTTATGACCATGTTGAGAGGAACAGTGGCAGGAAGGGACAAGAAATAACATCTGAATACTAATTTCTGGACTCAGAACAGGTTACAAGTTTAAACATTTCTATCACCATTCGCCAATTTTTGATTCATGTAGGTACCCATGAATAATAGCAGTGCGTACATAACATTGGTCAGTATAAAAAAATATGAAAAAAATGAAAATTTTTCTGACTACGTAAAAATAATAATGTTCTGAATGTCTGAGAAGAGGGCCTCACAGGCCAGGCAATAGCTCAAGGTGTTGCTTATATTTCTTTCTGCATGTTTTGAACAGTTTTTCATTTGATTAAGATTTTTCTTCTCTTCTCTTCTCTTCTCTTCTCTTCTCTTCTCTTCTCTTCTCTTCT
>JANRMJ010000001.1:141181961-141199786 GCA_025584955.1 Alethe diademata | reverse complement strand
TCTCTTCTCTTCTCTTCTCTTCTCTTCTCTTCTCTTCTCTTCTCTTCTCTTCCCTCTCCTTCTTTTCCATGTGAAAGTTTTAAAAAAAAACATAAAATTTTAATTGCTATGTGCTCGTTTTAAAAAGCACAATTTTAGGAATGAAATATTAATCATTATTTAGTTGCACCAAAGAGTGAATTATTTCTTTAATTACTGCTGTAGTATCATCCCAAACCACTAACCTTTCTTGAGTACATTCATAATATTATCTGTATTTCTTCCAAGAAAGAGCTGCACCATATCTTAGTGATTCATAACCGCACTCTTCCAGTGAGGTATATGATCATATTGGCTTTAAGCATAACAAATAGTCTCAGCAAGTCTTTCCTCAGAAATAAAAATGATCTTGTGTTTTGAAACAAATGATCATGATCTGAGACATCTGTGTTCAGTTCTCTCCTACAGTCTGTGGTAATTTCTTGAGAGATATTTTAAATGTTAGCTAAGGGTAGGATTCATCTGAAAGAACTTTGACCATTTAAAATTTGATATCTAATTTAATATACTGTCCATGCAAAATATAGCTATAGTCAATGGAAAGATAGAAGCATGTCTAGGAACCTAGATAATTCATATCAATCATAGCAGTCTTAGAATAGGGAAAAAAACATCAATTAATTCAAGAATATTTCTTTCTCTCTCTCTCTCTCTCTCTCTGTCTCCTGGCTGTACAGGAAATTTAAGGTGTAGATCTCATTCCTGAAAGACAAAATTAGTAAAAACATATCTGTTCCTTGAGGGGTGCCAAAGAACTGATGTACATTTGACACATAGACACCAACAGAAATCAGTGAGGATTGAAAAGCACAAATAATTTTAGGTATCTCCCTCCCTCTTTTTCCATAGCCGAGTTTCTCCTCTAAAAGACAATGATAACAGACTCTATCCTCTCAGGGGTAGTGAGCACAAAGCTATTAAGGATGATAAGACTTTTTACCATAAGTAGATTGTAGTCTCAAGTTATATCCAAAACCAGGTGCTCTGAAACCAAGGCCACTCCTAAACCCAGGAGAAATAACCATGAGTGCAAGTTCATTTATGCTTTGGTCATAGTCTACATGGCAGAAAAACGTTGACAAATCCCAGGAAAAATCACATCATGGCCCTAAGGCTATGAAGCAGTTTCACAGTGTTAGGCATGACTGAAGTAAGTATTTAGGATTATTATTACAGCTGACACACTGCATCTTTTCCCAGATATATAAGATCAGCTATGTAAGTAGGACGTAAGGTTAAAGCCCTTGACTAGTGGTTAACAAATCAGAGCTTTGACACTGTTGAGCTTTGACACTGATTCCATGTCAGCCCTGCATCATTTCACATCTCTAGGTCAATCTCTGCCCTTGAATATAGTGCCAAAGCACAGAGGAAAATCACATATACTCAAAGGAGCCATGATAGAGTTCTTGCTCTTGTCTAGTTAATATAGAGTAAGTTAAATACAGCATAGGTTTTGTTGTCTTTTGCATCACATGTTCATTAATCCTGGCCGTATACTTGAAGATTATTTTGAAAGACCAAACAGGCAGAAGAGATGAGTCCATTAATGCATCACACAAAACCAGATAGCAGGGAAGAAACACAAGTTAATATCAAAGGAATTACTGGCTGATGAGTAATCATTTGGGTAAGGATTGTAGTGGGTGCTGAGAGCCCACATATTTCTTGTTAAATATCATTTGCAACATTTCCTTTGTTTTGACAGAGGGAAGGTGATTAAATCTCTCCCAAAGCAAAAAAGCTCAGGAGAGCATTTCTATAAACCAGCTCCCATCAAGGTTCAGTTCTGTGCCTCAGTACTCGTCCTTTGTTTAAATTGAACCAAGATGAGTACATTTTGCCTAGTTAGATTACAAGTCCTTTAAAGTGTTCTTACCAATATTTTATTCCTCTATGTGTTGCTGTAATACAAATAGCAACAATATTAACCAATAATAATACTTTGATTCCCCTGGCTAATTCTCTTGGTCGTGTTCCATATGTGAAAAGGAAAATAAAACAATCTCAGAAACAATAAAAAAATAATGAAAGGGTATTCATCTTGTGGCTATTCAATATCTCTTTATTCCTCTTATATAAGCAACTGCTAAATTAAATGACACTGAGTTTATCAGTTGAAAAGGAATCTGAATGGCTTTGTAGTTCAAAAACAAGATAACATTTCTTCTTTAAACAGTATCACAGCCTAATGCTATCTATACAAAACAAGGGTCTGTATTTATAATACAGCTATGTGGCATGAGTTAAAGGATGAAATACCTCCTCGTTGATAAAAATGTAAATTGCTACATGCTGATCCTTTGCTCACAGAAAGTTTCAATCTGTTTTTACACAGGAACACGTTTTGGCTGCTAAGAGGTAGTATGCTCATGGAAGGAGTCTTGTGCTGCAGGAGCTCTGCTGAAAACAACTCACAACCCCTGTTGGCTCACCATCAATGTCCAAAAGATGGTCCCACAATGACTGAAAATAAAGATTTTCCCTTGTTTCGCGTTTCAGTTCTGTCATCATCTTAGGCAGTCTTAAATTGTTCCAGGTTTTCAGCCAGCAAATATTAAAGACAAGCAATACTCCACCTGATTTTCATCCTCACATCAGCAATGTCATTTGAGCACTTTACTTTGTGCATCTTCTTTCAGCTTAGGCAGCACTGTTCCCTGATGATTACTGCCATTCACCATCCTTGGACTTCTGACACTTAGGGTCAGAGCTGGTTTGATCCTTTCCTGACACAGGCATGCCCTGTATCTGCTCTAATTTGAGGCCAAAACTGGGTACTGAAATAGTGAAGGACATATTTCAGTGTCAGTGTCTGCTCTGGAAGGATCCCCCAGCAATTTATTTGCTTCAAGAAGCCCATATGACTTAGAAAATCTGAGTCTCAATACATACTGTTATAGTAGGTTCAACATGTTCAGAAACAGTCTCAGACATAGAAGGTCATAGGAGAGAAAGCCAATTTCTTTATTGCTAGATTCTCTTAATCTCTAGAATGAGAGAGGTGATTGTGCCCCAGTACTCTGCTCTTCACCTGGAGTACTTCATCCAGCTCTGGGGTCCCAGCACAGAAAGAACAGACACCTCTTGCACTGAATGCAGAAAAAGCCAGCAAGCTGATCAGAGGGATGGAGCCCCTCCTTTGAGGAAAGGTCAAGAGAATTGTGATTGTTCAGCCAGAAAAAGAGAAGGCTTTTGGGTGACCTAATTGCAGCCTGGCAGTTCCTGAAGGAACCTACCAGAAAGATGGAGAGGGATCTCTTACAAGAGCATGGAGTTACAAGACAAGGGGAAATTGCTTCAAATTGTCAGAGAGTAGGTTCAGATTAGATATTAGGAAGAAATTCTTTACTGTGAGAGTGGTGAAGCACTGGAACAGGTTGTTCAAAGAAATGGTGGACATCCCATCCTTGGAAGTGTTCCAGGCCAGGCTGGATGGAGCTCTGAGCAACCTGGTCTAGTGAAAGGTGTCCCTGCCGATAGCAGAGGGGTTGGAACTGAGTGATCTTTAAGGTTCCTTCCAACCCAAGCTGTTCTATGATTCTATGACTCTTTGGAGCTGGTCACTGGACCTTCTTATCTCCAGCCATATCTGTGATCTGTCAGAGTCAGTGGCAGTTTGCAGATGCCACAGTGATGCCACAGACAATGGGAACAGTGTAATGGTAAGAACAACTGAGATGCAGTGTTCAAGATCATCTCTTGGTTTAGTCAATTGCTGTGGATTCAGCCCATGTAATTCACCCCCCTCATATTGTTACTTCCACAAAGATGAAATTAATTTTTTTGATCTGAAGTAAAAAAAAAAAAAGGTTTCGTTTCTCCCTTTGTTGAAATTTAAATGAGATTTTTTTCTACTATTCTGTTTACAACAAGCTTCTCATTACAGTTCAGAGAAGAATTTTCTTTGTAGGAAATCTGCATGGATTTCAAGTGGTATGAATACATCTACCACTGAACAGCAGCTTATGACCAGGCTTGGTGAAAAAAAAAGCTTTAATTACAGATGTCAAGGTTACAGAAAGTTGAAGGACAGAAAGGTTCTGAGGAACAAGATGGTCTCCAGCTAGCTAATAAAGGGTTTGTTTCAGTTATTTAAGCATAGTGCATAGGAAATGTTTAGCAATCTAAAATATCCTAGTGGAAAGTATGACAGAGCCTCTGGGAGACCTGAGCTGGTCTGCTGCAACAGGTAAGTGGTGACACCATCACTATTTAGAGGAATATCCTGAACGATAGACACTTATGTTTAGGCATCTGTATCTCTCGCACAGTGTCCTTTAACTCCACAGTGTGAAGCAGATACCAGTAAAATCAAGACTCTGATAGTTAAAATTAGTAAACTTCAAAATGGCAATAAGCCTTCACATCATGGCTGAGCCAAAGAAATAACATTTAACAAAGGACTGCTTAAATTCTTCCCGCACCTCTACTTCTTACAAGGTAAGAGAGCCTTTTCTAAAATAGGGCAATTTGCTGTTGTCTGACATCATGGAAAAATCATTGCATGGAATTCCAAAATCACTGCTAATGTTAAATCAGATTAAATTATTAGTCCTGCCCTCAGATTGCACTTCTCCTTGTTCTGAGGCAATTTCCATTTCTTTTGTGTATTTATAACAACTGATTAATTAAACATTTCTAAAAACACAGTTAAGCAATCCCTCCCGTACTTAAGTAACCATTCCAATTCTATTAATGATATGCATGTACATAGTTCATTTACACACTCTGTCTTCCTAGTTCCCCTTTTCTACAAAAAGATCTTCATAAATGCAGCTTTTGATCTCTAAAAAATCCTCATCTTTTCAAGAAAGAGCTCATTAGTCATGAATGTAGAAAAAGTAACAAAAGCCCAATTCCATAAAGGTTAAAGCTCTTCCAGCTCAACTCTTCTTTTTTAATATTCTTTTAATTAAGAAGCTGTTCTGGTCCATCCATCAAATAAGCTTTTATCTTACTGTCCATAATGAATTAAGACATTACCTGGCAATTCCTAACTACAGCAGCCCATTTAAGCACTAACAAAAAACCCACAGTGGCATAAACTGTTTTACTCAGACCTCTAACATAAAAAGCTTGTTGAATATTAGTTTATGTTGGTGTTATATGTCATTTTTTTTATATTTATTTTTAATGAGGCTCTGTTTTTATCCTAATATAGGTAAAGAAAATATCTGAAATCTCAGCAGCATACTTGGGTTAGAAAATTCCTGTGCTATCTCTGTGTATATATACCTGTAAGTGACTTATGGGATAAACCATTACAGACCCCCACAAGGGCACCCAGTTGATTAGGGGTCATCATAATATTGATTAAGACCGTGGTTCAGGTGGACAGCATATTGCTATGTCTTGCAGGCTTTTAGCATCCTTATCACAAAACCTTGTGGAAAGAGGCAAGACAGTGTAGTTCTTGACTACCTGTATATATCCCTCTGACAGTATCAGGGTCACCATTTCTCTCTGAGGTCAATTCTCGGTGCATTTGGCAACATTTCATCTGTACAGTATATTAAGCTGAAACTTCTTTAGGATTAGGACTGTGAAACTTGATCTGCTGTATTCCCAGTGTGCCAGCAGCTGTTCTTCCCACCACATCATCTATGATGTGAACTAGCAGGCACTTAGAGTCTGGGATGTCAGAAAAAAACAGTGTTTGGTCCTCTTCCCTGGCTGAGAAGCAAGTATTTTCCATCCAGTACACATTGCAGCTGTGAAACTCAATCTTATCTCTTTGGTCATATCTTTTGAATAATTTTTTTACCAGATACACTGCTGCTCAAAACTGGGTGCTGGTTTTGATGGTGTGGCCCAAGATGGAAATCTGGCAAATCACAGAAGTTTGACTACTAGTCCGTCTAAAGACTTGTTTTAATCACTCTTTATGCCAATATCTCTGTAAGTGAGACTGGAGATATTTGGTAAAATACCAAGTTTATAATAGCTACACAGCAAAAAACAGAGTGCAGCAATAAGCCAGGAAACAAAACATAACCTCCGTCCTCCTTTGCCACTGGGAAATATTATATGCTTAATCTGATGCCAGAAGTCAGGGAAGAAAGAAAACACTATAAATCACAAACCATTTACTTCCTTCATTGATTACTGATAGCTCTAGATATGTTTGTTTGTTTAAACAATGGTTTCTTTTGATTGCTTTGAAGTTTTCCTGCTTTACGGATAATGGAGATAAACCTGAATTAACGACACATCACTCAGGAATGATTGACCTCTGGTAGTGGGGAAGAAAAAAGCTACAATAATAAGGTTGATGTGGGATTCAATTGACCAAAGATAAATGAACTTTATAGATAACTAGATCTAACTGATTCTTGGGTTCTCCTTTATAGTTAAGAGAAACAGACCTGACTGGTACAGTCAATCTCATGCTAAAGTAGACTTCCATAATAAATCAGATTAATTGTAGCCTTGACATACTTATTCCTCTTCTTTGGCTTTAAAGGAAGACTGAATTACCTAGCTCTATTCCCAGCATTGCCTTATAGACATGGGAAGACAAATGAGTTAAATCCACTCCAGTGATTTGGATGCGATATCATAAACTAGGAGTTTCACAAATTATTAATATCTACCTAAAATTATAGGGAGTCAGAAAACTGTTTTATCTTGGCATAAACATCATTAATACATACTAACCAATTTGAAAAAAATATGTGATCATGTGGCCAGACATCATTCAGATGTAATTTATATTTCCCCATAGCACCAAGGCATTAAGAACAGATGCTCATACACACAGAACAATTATTCAAGTGGCACATTAAACATTGTTGGTCTGGAATTTACCAAGAGTTACAAAATGGGTAACAGGAAGAGAGCATGCTCTCTTGCAAGCAACAGCAGTCACCACAACAAACCTTTGAGTGTTTGCAATGCATTTTAGGCATCTAGAACCTCACCAGTGCTAACTGTGCCAGACTACCTTCATGTGGATAAAGAGTAACTTTAAAGGGTTGGATCATCTAAACCACTTCAGTGGTGTGTCCTGAGAACACCTCTGTGGGCCACCATTCCTGTTAAGCAGCAGCTGTCAGGAATTTGAAAGTCCTACATGTCCATCTCCTGGAAGATGATGCCCAATAGCAGTGTGATCTGTAAATTTTTGAGCAGCTTCTTTTATTTGCCTCAAAACCACCAAAAATTAGAAAAGAGAAACAAGACAGAAAGTTTTCCTATTCTTTTTTTAAAAATAAACAAATAATCAATCAAACAAACAAACAAACAAAAAACAAAACCACAATTAAAAGGAATTTAATGTATTTCACAGTGTTTTCCAGTCTTTCATCCTTGGGAACTTCTGTATGTACTGATTATGTTGGCTAATCCCTTAAAGATAGCTGAAAATATATGTGACAGGGAATTCCACTTGGACATTAAGATGGAGGTATTAAATATGATTCCTGTAATCATTGCCTTAACTGCTTGCAAGGTTTTGCATATTTTAAGTTGTTTGCCAGAAAACAAACAGGTAAGACAATAAGAAAGAAAAAAGGAAAAGATGAGTAATATTATCAATTTATTTTTTTTAAAGAAGAAGAAATCCTCACCATGGGCAATGCAGAAGAGTCACTTTATACAGCCATTGCTAATACTGTTAGGTGTATTTAGTACAATCCAAAGTTATCCTGTGTTACAGTCAAAGGTTTAAATTGCCTTGATTAGATGCATGACATATTCAAGATGAAATGGTGGAAACTTGAGTCTTGAACACTTAATGTTGTCAATGTATATTTGAATGTATTTCCATGCAGTGTGCATCTTTTCCAGCGAAAAGAAAGGTCTGGGTTGCTTTTTATTTTTTTATTGGGCACTCTGGACACATAAAGTAGGCATGTGCAGAAACCTGCTAATTTGACGTGGGAAATTTCACGGAAATACAGAATGTTAAAGAAATAAATGAAATGACGCTCAGAAAAAAAAAATTCACCTTCAGGAGTTTATGTAAACATCCATAAGCTCCTGTTAAGTTTCTGTACACCACTGGGAAATTGTATTGGCTTCATAAATAAGAATGAAGAGTAGGTAAGTCTTTTATTTCTCTAAATGATAAAAGGTATATAACAGATGTGGTATTTGACATTGAGACAGTAATTTCCTTCTCCAGAAGGTAAAGAAAGAAGACCCACTCAGTCATATTCTATGATAAAACAGGGGCAAATCCAAGATTTCACTCTGACTATACTGATAAATTACCATTTATGAAATATCTTTCAGCTGCAAACAAAAACCTAGTGTTATAACTGCCAGTCCAACAAGAAAATAACTTAAATAGAATCTATAAAGGATTTGTAATTCTTATAGTGTAAATACGTCAGTTTATATACAGGTGGTTTTTTGTTGTTTTGGGTTTTTTTTTAGTGAATTCAAGCAGAAAGCTTTTTAATAACAATACAAGTTGTATTAGGGAGGAAAGAGGGGAATTTTAAAATGCTGACAACTCTAGTGGATTTTACCACAAATAATCAAACCAATAAACCTCCTCTGAATCTTTCTCGAGATATATAAACAGGAACTAAACTACTGGGATTTAAATTATAGCCATCACAGAATAATAATGTTACTCATTACATGTAGCTTCAAATATTCCCCATGCGAAAGAGTTAATTGAAAGATTTTGCAACTTTTGTTAGGTATTATCACACTAAAGGAACTGTTCTGTAGTAGTGGGCTTTTTGACCATATACAATCATACTCATTCAGCTGTTATCTGAACATAGAATGTTCTTTCAGAGTTCGTTTGAAAAGCAAAGGATTGTATTAAAAGATTTTTTTTTTTTTTTGCATTATAATGATTTTCATCCAAGAATCCCCTGGCGGCTTAAAATATTTATTGAATAATCCTGTCTGTCATGTAGGCAAAGATTCTGTCTTATAGATGAATAAACTGAAGCAGACAGACTGAACAGCACAGGCAGATGCTGAGGTCTGAGCTCCAGACTGTCTTCAGCAAGAGCAGCATTGAGGCATGCTTATCATTGTAAGCACGTAATTAAGTTTTATTACAGTTAATTCAGTTGCTTATGTTCTGACTGCACTGGAAATTCATGCAAATGTTGCTTAACTGCTGTCTCAGTCTGAAGGAAGGAGGTTGTACATAGATTGAGGGAGAATGGGGTAGATTCAGACCTCAGCTAACCTGGTATGCTGTGGATTGCAGCAGCTGAGAGATTTCATTTCACTGCTCTACGAAATTATAGCCATGGATGCACACAGAAAATTGCCTCAGATTTTTCAATTGAAGGACCAAATTCAGGATAAAGGTGCAAGTTTTACAGAGGTTGAGAGGCCTTAGAGGTAAGAAAGCAGGACCAATGAAATTACTAGAGGAAAATTGAAAGATATGCATGATATGCATATAGACCCCTAGGGCAAAGGTCCCAGCTCTCTCTCTAAGGAGTGTGAAGATTTGAAAGTTTTCTAAGTACCTTTTAAACTACTGACACACTTCCAGATATTCCTCAAATTATGTTATTGTTAAGATCCAAATGATTGTATTTACACAAGACTAGGCCGCACTAATAAAATATTTTACTTGGTAGGGACCTCCATATATCATCTGGGATCATAGAAGCATTTAGGTTGGAAAAGACCCTTAAAACCATCCTGTCCAACTGTAAATCTAACACCAAGAAGTCCAGTACTAAACTATGGTCCTAAGCACCACATCTACACATCTTTTAGATAGGATTTTGTGATTCTATGATCTCCAGGGGTGGTGATTAAACGCTTCTCTGGGCAGCTCTTCCGGTGCTTGGCAATCCTTTCCATTTCACTCCTTCCCAACTTGGTGTTGTCTTCAGACTCCCTATGTGTGCCCTCAATCCCCTCATCCAGACCACTAACGAGGATATTAAAGAGAACTGTCCACAAGACTTAGTCCTGGGAAATACTACTTGTGACTGGCCACCAATCCAGCACAATCTGTGATTCTATGATTCATCAGCACTCTTTGGGCCTGGCCAGACAGACAGGTGGTTTTTTTTGTTGGTTTTTTTTTTTTTTTTTTTTACCCAGAAAAGAGTACACTCTAGTCCAACTGCAGCTGTATATTTAAATTCTTTAGTCATGAATGAATGATAATATTGTTGGTCTCCATCATCTTTTCCATTGCTTTTTATTTTTTTTCTTTTTCTCCTACAAATTCTTTAACTTTGAGGCCTTGTCTTTTGTGGATAAGTATAGCTTGTGCCTACATCCTGCACTATTTTTTGCACATTTAGTTACAGAATTCCATCCTTGACAATCAAGGATCAAATAAATTTGCTTATCTTTTTATTGGTAGAGGAGACAAAAGAAGAAAGGAGGAGATTCCATCCAGCATGTGATCAAAATGTCATCTTTGCAGACACACCACATCATATTATTTATGATTGTGTTCAAAAGTCCCTAAAAATTGCTGTTTCTTTATTTCTGTGTTAACAAATAAGCACAGTCTGTGGCAGAATTTTTATTGCCATAGGAAAACTCATTCCACCTAAAGTGCATGGTTTTGTCCATGCACACTGGTAGCAATCATGTAGCTGGTGCAGGTTTGTGTTGTGCTGGCTCGTGCTGCCCTGTGTGAAGGTCAGGACATTGGGAGAGCAAGTTGTTCTAATAGGCCAAAGCTGTGCAAGGGGTCATGCTGGAGGATCATGTACACAACCCAGTTCCATCAGATTGTGGTTTAGAGACACATCTTTTCCTTTCTGAATTCCCACAGCTGAATTTTGAGAGTTGGGCAAAATTCAACTACTAGGCAGGTAAAAGACAATACATAAACACTTGCATTACTAAACTGTGATATGAAGAGGGAAAGAAGAGAAAAAGGTAGAGGAGGTACATCACCATCCAGCTTGTATATAAAATATTTCCTGTGTCAGTGAAATTGAGAAGAGGAAAACAGAGTGGGTGTCCACTTAATGGTGTCTGGGGATAGTCCAGATGCAGTAAATTGAGTTACTGCTTCTGAAAGCACAGAGACAATGAGATGAGTAACAGGAACAGACAGAAGACTTTAACTGGTTTGTACATGTTTATCAGACAGCCTCAGATTTTAGGTGATTTTTGAGAAAGTTATGCAGGATATGTTTTCCTGACTGCATTAAAGACGAAGAAATGCCTTTCAGTTCCTTTTCTTAAAGTAATTAGTTTTACTGCTTTGCCAATTAGGTCTTCTAGAAGCTTGCAAAATGTTTAGTTTCCTGTGATACTTTTAGAAAATCTTCTTCAAAGTGTATGACTCACTGGACAAGTTAAATGTTTTTTCCTGTAACAGCAGCCATAATCTAAATGCTTTGTCTGGAATCCCATCAATACTGTACAGTTGGCCAGCAAATTATTCTTGTTGCATTAAATTACATTTCTGTTTTCCTGGGCTGCCTCTTCAAATTTTTGTGACACTTCAATTCATTAAGCAGATGGAGATGTAACTTGTGACTGAAATGTTTTGTTCAATAAGATGTAAGTTCACTCCCTGCAAACCAGTGTAATCCAGTGTGCTTAGAGGAGGGTGGTTTCACTTCAGCACCTTTCCTAATAACTGCTTGAATGCACCCTTAGAGAAATCCATTTCTGACAAATCATGCATCGTTGACTAAAAACCTTTATTTAATGCTACCTTTCCCTTGGTAGATGCAAAGAGGCTGAAACTGGAAAGTTGTTGATTATGATGATATTGGACAATTAATTATGCATTGTAATAACCTTTGACCCAAGCAAAGACTGTCTTTTTCACATAATCAGCTGAAATGAAAAGTGATCAAATAATTGCATGTTCTTTTCTTCCAATCAAGCTGTAGGTAGATGTGTTGAGAGGAAATCAAACAGAATCTTAAAGAAAGTAACAATAATAGCGAAAAAAAATGCAGAAGAAGAAATAAACCTATTGAAAGTAATAATTAGATTATTTTTTCACTTACTTCAGTGGCATCTAAAAAATAAAACCCTCCTGAGATGAGTTCTGTACTCAGATTCATGTCTGTGACACTAGGACATGAGGAGCTGTTCCTGAACACTTTGCTCATACCTGGGTCAATAACATCCATAATTTGTGAATGAATTTGGATCTTATTCTTCAGAGGCTGTTTCTTTTGCCATTATTTCACACAGGGGGTTGAAAGTATCTCATGAAACCATCTCTGACAGGTGAAAAAAGGGATAAAAATGGGGTAAACAAATCAAGAATGCAGGTGTTACATTAAATACCATACAAGAAGTGTGTTTCTTTATTGTTGTCTCCTTCAGTCACTATCTTCTAAGAAATAACGGTATCAGCTCTAGACTTCAGTAATTTTTTGATCTTGGGAAGCGTTTTTTATCTTACTTTCATAGAGTAAAACTATTGAGTTTAATAACATGCCAAAATTGAGATGACGATTCTGTATGGTCTTGGAGGTTGTTGTTGGATTTTTTTTTTGTGTATAGTCCATAACAGTGAGCCTGCCCTTCTCTGGGTAATGCAGCTCTCTCAAGCTGAGGCTCTTGATCAGTAGGAACACAAGTCTTTAGCAGTGAGGTTGGTAGAACATAAATTGGCATTCTTGGGTCACCAGTCTCTCTTCTTGCAGCTCTGGGTAGCTCTGCTTGTCTCTTTGGCTGGAAGGTGAAGACTTGATTATTTATCCCCTTAGTGCTCTTCAAATTGTCAGCTGAAATGTTGCTACAGGTGCCTGTCCTTCATTACAAGAGCAATGCAGGTGCCTTGGCCAGAAATATTGAAATTAAATACTAAATGCCGGCAAGTTATTCACCAGCCAGTCTGACATGTCTTCTCTGCTTTGAAAAGCTGCACCTCTGTATGTTCTGATGCAACTACCTGTGTCTACAAAGTGAAAAAATTCAGAGCAGAGAATAATAAACATAAATCAGCCTATTTATTTTATAAATTATTAAACCAGAAATGGGTATTATTTAAAATTATTAAAGCAGCATAGGAAGAACTATTAGATTTTACTCGTAAATTTGTTAGAATTTGCTAAAAGAGATCTCTTTTTTAATTAGGTGAATTAACTTGGCTATTTTCATTTCTGAGCACTTCAAGTGTGAAGCTTTCTTGTACTCAGTACACATACAAGAATGAAATGCTATTGAAATGCCTCTTCAAATCAGTGAGTGATCATTAATATTCCTAGTATTACCTCTCCTTTCTAATGTTAAAAATTTTCTTTGATGTTAAAAAATTTTCTGTGAGGTCCTAGAGTATGTTTTGTACACTGAAATAATAGCAACTGTATTATATTCAGCGTGTAACACACTATTTATTTGACTTCACAGAAATTAATTTCTTCTTTTAATAAAATCTTCCTGCAGATATGAAAATTTTCTTACTCTTTCTAGGACTATTGTCAGGATATGCAATATACAGTGCTGGGGTAGGATGGAGTACATTTTCTCTCATGAATATCACTTTTGATAACATCATTAAGTACATGGTCCTGCCATAGAGATGACCGTGGTGTTTGTGACCAAGAGAGGCAGCTATTAATGAGCATCTTTTCTTGCACCTGACTTTGATTGAACTTTTCATCACCTTTCTTGTTTGGAGAGCTTTGCATCAATTCCAGTTAAATCCTTGCAGAACTCATTTACTTTCTTTTACATGACTGACCTTTCTCACACATGACTGGCTGTCACAAGCTGAAGAGACTGGTAGGTCTGGGTTTCTGAATCTTGAGCCGTTTAATTGCATCAAGAGGCATTTTTCTGTAAGATAGGAAAGAATACCCAATTACTTAACTTATTACATGCTTTAAAATTGATCCTTAGAGGTCAGTCACAGACTTTCTGAAGCTCTTGAGGTCTTTTGGCTGAGGTTTGTGGTCATTTTGTTGGTGGGGAGGAGGTGTTTGCATTTCTTCCTACCCACAATTTAATAATAAAAATATTTGGTAATTACTAATTCAATCAATATTCAGCTTAGATGCCCAGAAAACCTTTTCATCTTTAGGAGGTGCAAAGGAATACACCTTCATCAACAGTTAATAACCCTTACTTACACCACCATGCTCTTATTTTCACTGGCTTTTCAGTGTACACTCTTCCCCTTTAAAATCAGATAGATTTTCTAGTGATGAATGAATGAAGTCAGATTAGCAGTTCAACTATTCTTTTCATTGCAGAAAAGCCAAATTTACCATATATTCTATTAGTTCTGAAAGAATATAATTTGTATCAAGCTAGTCTAAAAATAAAGAAATTGTTTTAAGAATATTAATGTGTTCAGTATATTCAAACTGTAGGTTTTGGTGTGACGTATTTTGTATTTTTGTTGTGATTGCTGTTTATTTGTTAGTTGTTGGGTTTTAGTTTTGGCTTGGTTTTTTTTGTGTTTTGGGATGGGGTTTTGGTTGTTTTGTTTTTCTTTTTTTGGTTTTTTTCTGTTTGTTTTTTTTTCATTTTAGATTTAAATTAGGATTCATCTGACATAAGAAAACTTTTCCAGAATTTAAACATCTAGTCTAAGTTAGTGTCATCACTGTCCCTCTAATGCTTGTGCAGAGTAACAGACCCTTAGAGGTTAATTTGTCCTAATTATCTTGGATATCATAGGTTTTGATTAGTAGCTCCTGCTCCTCATCAAAGGAGCCTGAATGAGTATCTTAAACTGGATGTCTAAGTTCTAATATGTAAGGCTCCACCCTATGGGCTGTGATTTGCAGATTCTCTTCCAGCCATACTGTACCAAGTTTTTCAAAATATGAGACACACATACCCTGTAAAGTTTCTCCAGAGGCTTCTCCTCAGTGTCCTTCATGCTACTGATCAATCTGGTAACTTTGTAAGCTTCAAAAGATATAACCACACTGTACATAAATCAGGCTCTACATTAATTTCCTGTGTGAGTTACTACTGAAACAAACCTAAAGATGAGGACAATTTTTAACTGCTGTCAGAGAATTTCTGTCAGAATAATTGATTAGGCACACCTTAATATATTTTTGTTCTGTTTGCATTAGTGTAAATGGAATAAAAATGCAAAGATCCCTAGAAGACATTTATGTCCAGCCTCAGTGTGATACTAGAGATAATTCCTTTTTATTTTCCACAGGTTCAAGGCAACAGAAATTAAAAACGGTGAGATTCAGCAGGATGATTTTAGTCAACTAATCATCAGAATAATTCAACTGGAAGAGCAGTTATTGGACAATATCCAGTTAAGTAAATTCCCCATCTCTGCCTTAATTTCATACCAGAAACTTATGGGGACATGTGTAGAACATTAAAAAAAATCAAACACATTCAAAAACGGACTCACTTCCTGTCTCCAGATAATGGATGTTTTGTCAATCTCCATGTCACAAGTAAAATTAAAGCCCTCTTCCTCTATGAAGCCATCATTGAAGAAAATACTGTAGGGTGTATTTATGTTTTAAGAAAATAATAAACTGTTGCATGTGGCCTGAAGAAGACATTAAGGTTTACACATTTTACCTGCCAGATATAAGTCAAAGAGATATAACTTGGTATTTCACTGAAACTATTTCATCTGTTTTTAATGAGATAAAAAGGCTTAGCCTTTTATTAGCTTAAAATAAATCATAAAACCACAATGTATTTGTACTTGTATTTTTTTTTTATATTTACAGTGGAAGTGTTAAGCTGTTTACAAAATGGTCTGTAAAAACTGAACATCAGTTTAATTGTTACGAAAAGAAACAGAAAAATTTTGGTTCACAAATTATTCTAAATCCTTCTTCAATCTTTACATGGAGCTGACGAACTTCTTTCAGTGTTTGATATAGTGGGATTATGCTGTGATATAAAATTACAAAAACTGCACAAGTAAGTGGGGTACAGATGATCTTTTGAGATAATCACATTTTTTATGGAAACTATTTTCACAGTATCACAGAATGGCTGGGGCTGGAAGGGACCTGTGGGAACCTCAAGTCCAGGTCCGCCCAGAGCAGGTTGCACAGGGTCACACCCAGGTGGGTTTACAATACCCTAGAGGAGACTCCACAGCCTCTCTGGCAGCCTGTGCAGTGCCCTGTCAGCCTCTCAGTAAAGAAGATTTTCCCCATATCCAGGTGGAGCTTCCTGTGTTTCAATTTGTGCCCATTGCCCTTTTTCCTGTCACTGGGCACCACAGAGAAGAGTCTGACCTATGGAAACGTTCAGTTCTCACAGCTAACAACTCTCTTAATGCCATAGCTGACATCAAGGAGCTCCGGGGGAACATATCCCTTTCTTTCACAAAGGTCTTACTCTAAAAATCAGGGTTTTGTGGTCTTTGTTATACTAAACTCCTGTTTCTAACATGGACCTTTTTCTCCTGCAGGTATTATGTGTGGCACTGTGATTCCTTGACATGGGAAATGTCCCATATGACACATAAACAGGGCAAATATTTGAAGAACTGGCATTTGTGGGCACAAAGCTGGGGCCAGATTCTTCTCTGTCATAGATGCACCATGACTCTGAATTCAGTAGCTTACCTACTGCAAGGGGTTTGGCATTTCCTTTTCTGTCATAACAGCTTTAAAAGTAAAAGTAACAGGAAAAAAGGGCCTTGAAGCTGAGGTTTTGCAAAAGTCTGATATATTTCTATGCGTTAATACACTTAGAAAGGATTCACTGCTTCTCCTGGGACAGAAACTGAGAGGAGAACTGGTTAGACCCTGGAAAAGTTACGGCCAAAGTCCATTATTAAAAATCTCAGATCATCACTACTTTTGTGGGCATTTTTTGGGTTTGGTTCGGGATTTATTTGTTTGTCTGTTTGTTTGTTTGTTTTCTAAAAATCTAGCTGTTTTTGCTGTCTCTTGGCATGGGCTAGTCATTTTGCAAGGTATTGTGACCGTTAATTTTTCAAGATGTCACCTTGCCATAGATAATCCTTAGAAGACTTAATTACATGAATTTTTCCTGTAGCTCTTCAGTCCATGTGATTGCTGCCAATGGACAAACACAGGAAAAGGTTCATCAAAGCTGCTTTACAATCCATCACTGGAGATGTTTCAAACACTATTGGACAGGACCCAGGCAGCCAGATCTGCTGTAGAATTTATCTGTTCTGAGTGGAGAGTCAAACCAGATGACACCTTGAAGGACCCTTCACCCTAATTTGTCCTGTAATTGTGGAGTTTTTGTGGCACAGTGAATTACCCACAAAAGTAAAGAATATCCAAATCATCAGGACCAGTCTCCAAGGAAGATGAGAGGAAATCATTCATACTCTTGGTCTTAGGCTCTAAATAAGTACTTGTGCAAGAGTTTAGTTTCATAATTAATAATAGAAAATCCCCTCTCTTTCCTGCCTTTTTCAAATTTAAACTATTTTATGGCCAGGAAAGTGAAAAGCAACTTAAGAGAGCTTTACATTAAAATTTTCTTGATGTTCAGAACTGCTTATTTTTTTTAAGGTTTGCTGATATTTAGGATTTTTTTTCCCAGTCCCTATTCCTGAGCCACTGATTAACTACTCTAGTGTAAAAGAATGTTATGTTTACCTCTCTCGGAAAGAACCACCTGTCAGGGAGAGACACAAAGCTCTCAATTCCCAGTGAACAGACACGTAGCTCTCCTGAATTAATTGTTTTGTGAGATGCTTTCCTGTCTTCTAGATCATTCCTGTTCCCTATCACAAAGCAAAACTTTCAATGATGTGAATTTTTTCACTTACATTCACTGTTCAGAACTAGCTGTCGTCATTCATAAAGATAAATGAATATTCGGCATTATTGATTGACTGTATGTGTTTAATTAGCTGCTCTGTATTATACTCCTGAGGCCAAGCAATTTTTTTTTTTTTTTTTTTTTTTTTTTTTTTTTTTTTTTTT
>JANRMJ010000001.1:141085602-141173510 GCA_025584955.1 Alethe diademata | reverse complement strand
CTGGTAGCACAAACTCAAGAAAACCTTGTTCGTCCACAGAAAGTTTAGACAAAAATGGCAAAGATGACTTTTCATGTCAAGAAAATCAACATCTCCACAGATCAATTGTGATTATGTATCTTTATACTGAAGAAATAAGGTGAAAAAACAGACCATGAAATAGACTGTGTTTGGCTAGCTCAGAATGTTGTAAGTCTGATGAGCAGAGATGAAGCTGAGAGCACCTGAAAGGGCACAAATGCTCAATTGTACAATTACGAAAGCTTAACCTGTCTAGCTACAGGAGGAACTCCAAATCTGAGAGGCTGGGGAAACTTAACCCTACATATTGTAGACTGCTATTGTTTTAAAATTGTGAATATAGCTTCAGCAAAAGATATTGCCTGAGGCATGACCAATTTTAAATGAAGTATTTGCATTCACTATGTTTTAAAATAACAGTCTCAGTAAATTAGTCCCATTTGGACAACATCTGCTCTTTCTCAGCTCCTTGGATTCTGCTGTATCAGAAATGAATGTGAATGGAAGATTTTTAAGTTGCCTGAAAAAAACCAAACCCAACATTTTACCCCACTTTAAATAAGATATATGATAATGCTTTACAAGTGTAATTTTAGATTACAAAGGTTTAGAGGGTTTTCTTTTCTTCCACCATGTGGTCTGGATAAAAAACTAGCTTTGGTTACCAATAGTGTTAAACAGGAAAACAAAGCTCCACATGACTCGATGCTTGATAATTATTTAGTCATGGTGCACAATAAAATTTTACAATTCAATACAATATATTTTCTTAAGCTGAGCTCACTTTCATTAAAGCAGTGGTAAAGAAGCAGCACTGGAAGGAGTTTATGGGCATAGGGGGCCAAATGGCCCCACTCAGGTCAGGGCAGGGGTTGCCATGAGTGGCAGCACTGCCCTAGGAGCTGGGGGGATTCCACAGCTCTTGAGTACTGATGCATTCCCAGTACATCACACTGGGAGATGGGAATGTGGTGGTGGTGGTGGTGGTGATGAGAGCTGTGTGATCCTGGAAAGGCAAAGCAGACATAGAGAGAGTTCGTGGGGGCCCCCAGGAGCAGGTGAAGCACCTGCTTCTGTCATTGCTGTCTCACCCTCAGTTTCTTCATGTTTAAATATAGTTAAACCTCTCCTTGCCTGCACAGCTCAGTTCTACTGCTTTCATCTCCACGCTGTCTTGCAAGCAGAGCAGCACCTCTGCCCCTCCAGCATGTCATGGACATGGACACAAGTTGGGCTTTTTTCCCTTGGGAATGAGTGTTTTCGAAAGGGTTTGGTACAGCACAGTCAAAGGCTTGGTGACCTCAGGTCACAAATATCTCTGCAGAAACAAATCCTTGAGCTCCTCGCTTCTTGTTTTTTTCCTTCATGATTCAGCAAATTCAGCACCAAGTATCAGCAATTATGGTAACAGCTCTGGGACCTATCTTCTTGGCTTGAACTGAAGAAAATTCAGTGAAAGCTCAGACAAGCACAGACCAGATGCCATGATTTGAACGTTAGGAAATTTTGCAACCTTATTTAAAACAAAGAGTTCAGAGTAAATGAAATATAAGAATAAAGGATCTTCCCTCATCTTCAAGATCAGTCTTGAAGTCTTTTGCACTCTCTCCCTGTGAATAGTTGCTTGCTGTATCATCATCTTGGCAAAAGTTAAACATGAAATGAAGATCATTTAGAGCAGAAGAAAGTTCTGCTTTTACATCCACAGACACAGAGTTCATCTTGCAGAGGACTTGGACATACACCACATTGTGCATGTGTGTGCAGAGAACAGAGTGCCAGAAAAGGAAGTAAAAATCACCAAGAAGTGGTGGGAGAGTACTTTTGCTCACAGAAACTGATCATTCTAGATGATAGTCATTTTGGCTCTCCCTTCAAAGTCTCCAGCAACAGAAAATTGAAATGAAAACAGGAAAGACAAAGGAAGATGAAAGAGAAATATTAATGATAGATTGAAAAATGATACACATGAAGCAATTTACTCTGTGACTGAAGACACAATGATTGTCAAGTAGCATTTTAGTCAATCAGTATGTCTCCCTGCCTTTTACACAAAGGCCAGTGATTAAAGTAACTCAGACCTACTTAGCTGCAGTAGATTTTCTATTTCAGAGGAGATTAATAACTCCAGGACATGTATTTCCTGAAGATTCAAATGCTTTTGCATGAATCTTAATTTCCATTAAGAAAACAAAGACACAAAGAAGAATCTAAATCTGATTTACAGAAGGGAACATTGGATCATGTGCATGGTTTCATGATTTCAAAACCCTGAGCATGTAAAACAAAATCTATCAGAAATTAAATCAGACTTGCTAGCTATAAAAACCAATGGAAAGGACTCAAAAGAGCAAAGTGATGAATAACTGTTGACAGAAAGCAATGGGCAGAGAGAAAGTGTCCATTAGAATCATGGAACCATAGAATCATAGGGTAGTTTGATTTGTAAGGGACCAGAGTCTTCTCCAGACTGAACAGCCCAATTTTTGAAATGCTTTTGTGATCTCACTAAGATCACTTCGGATGTGATCCAGGTCTGAATCTTGCACTAGGTTTCTTTAAAGACAGGTTTTAAATAGTCCAAAAGCTATTTCAACTCAAAAAGAAATTAATAACTTTCACTAAATTCTAAGAAAATTAATTTTTAGCCAAAAACAATGTCTGGTGTTTCTGAGTCTGATCCACTGAAATTTTCACAATCATAAAAATTATTCTCTCTCCTTTCAGCACAAAGCTTGGCACAGCCATAGGTATGGTAGATCCATAGTTTACTCCCTTAAGACTAGCGATTGTAGATTGGCAGTTGGACTGTTGAAGAAACCGTGAGACCAAAAAGATCATTTTAAAAATTCTTGATAATGTAGAAATGAAATTAACACAAACTCTGCCAGCAGCAAACCCTTAAGCCTCTGTGTACAAATATTGGGCAGATAGGTAACATATTTTTGACTTGTCAGATTGTTTCAATTTCTAAAAGAAGTAATTTGGAAAATGGAAAAATATATTAATGGAAGTCAGCTCTTCCACAATATGTGCCAAAAGCCTCTTTAAATATAGAGCTGAGACTGTTTTTCTTTAATCTTGTTCATTTTCTGTCTTCTTTACTCTTTCCTTCCTTTGCTTTCTTCTGAAAATTGCAGAATTATCACCTGTTGTCATCTCCATGTATGTTCATACTTGTTTGAATGTGAGTCAAACATTAGCCTGTAATTTAATTGAAGGCTGTAAGGTTTATGTTGGGCTGAGTGCTAAGCAGCTGCATGTTGTGCCTGTGGCCTTAAATAAAAATTTTAAAAAAAGGAAAAAAAAAAAAAAAAGAGGGCAGCATTTCAAGTGAATGTGAAGCCTTTTTTTGTGAAATAAAGTTGATGGTGACGGAAAAAGTTCTCTTCACCTTTATAAAACCCTGTGTTATATATGGGAGGGCTTTGTTCACCTTGGTTTCTCTCTACTAGTTACTGGAAAGTGCTAAATTTTTAGCCACTATGGAGCTACTGTATACTGTTTACAGAAAGTCAGAAAGTCAATGTGTTAAAGAAAATCCCATAATTAGTTATTCATAGACTCCAAATCATGCATTTGGTGAACTAGAAATATAATATTGATCACCATGCAAGTATATTATCTGTCTTGTCTTTCAATACCTTCAAAGGAAAGTGCCATAATGATCATTTAATCCATCTCATAGTACAGATTCTCTGTTTACATTCTTTATTTCTACACTTGATAAAATATAAATACTTCATTATATGTTTTACCATAAATACTGCAAAGGTTGACTGGATCAGCAACTGAATATATCTGCTCGTGTCACTGTGGCAAATACAGATAGCTAAAAAAACTTCTCATATTTTAAGATTTCCGTTCCTCATTAATTCAGGTTGCAAAATGGAACAGCCAGCTAGATTTTTGCTTTGAGCTGTGTTTAGGATCTTAGCTGTAAAGAGCAGTAAGATTTTTCTTCCAAAAGAGAGTAGGAGGGTTGTCCTTCTATGAAGGAATGGAAGAATTCTCACTGAAAATTCAGTCTTTCAATGAACTGTCATAAGAGTATAGCTAATCCACCGTGGGTGCTGCTCCCACGGCCCTATCAGTTCTCAGCAGAAGCACTCTAAGGAAAATTTTCCAGAACAGTGCTCAAATAGAATAACAATATTTGGAAATTTCTATTACACGCTGTAGTAGTACACCTTCCTTGGCTGCTCCAAAGCCACCATCAGCTGGGGTCATTGCCCAGGTACATGCCCAGACAGATGAAGCAGCTTGGAAATGAATGGCAGCCACTGGAAATGAACAGCCAAGAGCATGGAAAACAAGAAGATAGGATTTCAATGTCAGTGGTGATCAATCCTAACTCCTAAAGCGTTCATGTTCCAAAGATTGGTGGCATCATAAAACATTAACTATGGAAATGTGTGCTTACCCAAAATGTCCTGGTTTTCAGGTGGCAGGCACCCAACAGTAGATTTAAATAAATGTTTACATACTTTAATGTACTAGTACAGTTACTTTACTATTTGGCAAATTACTGAAACAATTGTGTTTGCTTATTTTGTTTATGCAATTACTTCCTAATTGAAAATTATTACTGATATATTTTAAGAACAATTTGCTTTCTCACTGAATGCAAGGGCAAGTAAAATCCTTTGCTTAATTTCTTTATTCTTTATTTCTTCTGCCTTGGGAATTACAGATGTTTCAGTGCTCATTGTGCTTCATTTACAGACATTGGCCTTTAACATATGAATTTTTTTAGCCCAAGGACCAAAAAAAAAAGCACACATGCTTCTTGCCAATGTCAGTGCATCCTTGGTTTTGGGGAACAAACTTGTTTTACAGGAGAAAAAAAAATTAGGGATATGCTGGTACCAGTTAGGAACATATTAGTACAACACTAATTATAAACTGGAATGTGTCAGAATTAAGTGAGTTATGATCTGGCGAGGACCTGCAAACTATAGTCAGATACTTAATAAAGTTTAGACATGCAGCTGTGAATACTTCTGGATCCTTGCCACCTTTTATTAGAGTGGCGCCCAGCAACGCTGTGGTAGTTAAGGGTCTGTCAGCATTTCCATTATAAAACCCCATTTTTTAGGGCTTTGTAACTTGCCCATTTTAAATCACATCAAGCTGAAACTTGTCATTAAAATTGTCAGGAGTAATTTCTTTTGATACATAAATGTTACTTAGAGTTTAGATCTATCTTTGTTTTGGATTCAGATAGGTAAAGAAAATAAAGCGTGTGTCCTACTTTATTAGAAATTTTTTTCCATACTCCGAAAAAATCTACCCCAAACCATGTCAAAAAACAACAGAACAAAGGCTTGAGTTTGAAAAAAATATATTTTTAACTCCTTAGGGCTGATTTCTGCTTTTTATTTCCCACTGAGGCAAAAGCAGAGAGTACAAAAATGTACAAAAATGGCATTACATTCTAGTTTCTCAACCTTCTGTCTTGGATCTGACCTGAAATTTCATATGAATTGTCAAGGTGGTTTGAATTAAACACCATCTGATTATAAATTTTGTGCATTGTGGGTTTCTGTATTTCTTTTTTTGTGTTGTTTACATTTTAGATGTAATGAAAAGTAGACTTTTCATTTCGTTTCCTACTTGTTTTCTATCAAGGCATCAAGTATTTTAGTCTGATGTTCATACAGCCCCAGAGCAATGCAGATTTACACCACCTGAGGGTCTTCTGCTCAGCTGGTTAAAAAAATTCCTTGTCACTCTGATGTCCCTATTTCTACCTTTCTTCATGAAAAGAAAGCAAGGAAAATTCTTGGAAAGGTTAGGTTTTTTATATACTTGCTTCCTTGTGCAATATAAAGCATGTAACTATGAAAGACATGCAATTCTAGCCAGGTTTCCTGTCAGCTGAGGTTTCATCTTGGTTTTGCACTTTGTGTGCTGTGGGGATCCTTTTCTCTTCTCTTCTCTTCTCTTCTCTTCTCTTCTCTTCTCTTCTCTTCTCTTCTCCTCTCCTCTCCTCTCCTCTCCTCTCCTCTCCTCTCCTCTCCTCTCCTCTCCTCTTCCCTTTTTTTTTGTCCTAATTACAAGGAGTTTTAGGGGAGGGTTTTGTTATTATTTCTCTACATCTATCACTGAAGAGGAGTTAAATTGTCTTGATAACTCTTTCATCTGATGTTCTGTACTAAACAGTCTTCTTACATTCATATGCTTTTGGAGGCTTCATGTTTTTAGCACACATTTCAGTGGAAAGTGGATGGGATTTCCAACATATTAATGTGAATTTTCTCTTTATAGCAACATTCACCTCCTTTCTTTTTCCATAATTTCAAGGGCAAGCAAACTACCTCTGGTTCTTTTGGAACAGGTGAAAACTGGTCACTGAATGAATGTGCTGCAGAATTGTTTAGAAGTGGTTTTCATAAGATTTTACAAAAGAGTATTTAAAAAAAAACACCAACAGAACAACAGAAAATTGCCTAGTGCCTACATGATTTTTTGAATATTGTAGAAGTCTGTGCCACATACTAAAGTATTTGATTAATTCTTATTTTGTAAAAAAAATATTCTTCATTCCTAGCATCAAGTTCTTCTATGATATGTATTTTGCCAACATAGTCCTAACAGTACATAGCATAAGTCAACAAAACACAAAAGAACTCCTTAGCCAAATAAAGGTGTATATCAACAGCTGAGACATCTGCCCTGAAGAAATATAGGGAGAATTTTTCTTGGATGGAAGTTTATGAATTATATTTCAAGATCACACTGTAGGTTGCCAGACTTGTAGTTAAAAATGAACCACTCTGAAGCATGTGCACAGTGAGAGGGCCAGGGAAATGCCCTCAATATCACATCAGAGCCATCATTTGCAAACAGAGCAGTGACTACTGAGTAATTCCTATCAGCTCATGAGCCTGGAGCCACTGAACAGCATAGGTAGATCATTTTCCTCCATTTGCCAGAGAAGGGTTCAGTAAATTCTCTGGAATTCTGCAGGATGAGGTTTATAACCAGTTGTGCTGCTCCATATCTGGCTATATGCATTACTGACTCATGTCAGTCACCTGACCTTTTAACACCTTGCTTTCAAATGCAGCATACTCCAGAAATCCCCTCTTACATGCTAAAATATGTAACTGCTCCTTTTAAAATTATTGGGTTACTCTTGAAAAATTAAGCATCTGAAGCTTTCCCTGGGCACAAATTAGGAAAATGAAAATTATTCCAAGAAATGAAAGCAAATATACTGCAGTCTCCTGACCTTTGCATATGTCTCTTAACAGCTATAGCTCTTCAAACATTCTAAATTTCAGCCAGTGAGCTTGGCCACTGAAAAGTATGGTAATTTCCAGGTGACAAAACAGCTAACACATTGTGACCAACAGGTAATATGAAAAAATTACTAAATTATTCATTTTCCCTTCATCTCCTTTGTCTATCCTCAAATGACCTATTTTATTAAACTTTGCAGCATATTACACACAGTGTTTTTATTCTGATGTTTGACATATGCATTCCAGCATTATTATAATTTTTTGTTTCAGTAATTTATGTACATGATAGAATCATAGAATATGCTGAGTTGGAATGGATCCATCAGGATCATCAAGTCCATTTGACATATTAGACATTCTAGTTTGGAATAAAGCTGCCTCTATCCTATGTTTCTGTGTTTAAAGGAGTGAAACATCACTAGAAACAAAACATGCAGATTAAGTCTATCTGTCCTGTCCAAAATGTGCTTATTCTGCTGCAAATCTGTTGTACCATCTGCTGTGGGCTTTGGCCTAAGCCATAGCAATTCACAGAATTGAGGCTGTTAGGCCACAATTCATATTTGTTCCTTACTGAGGGAAAGATTTAAGCCACTGAACTCAAAAGGATTAAGCATGGCCTGAAAATAGAGCTGTTGGTTTAGTACTTTCCTGAAGGAAGCCTTTACACAATCCTCTGCTGTGCTGCTTTTATTCTCCCAACAAACAACTTTAACTCATGGTCATATTCTAACAAAGCATAATACTAATACATTTTTAATGTTCAGATTATCTAGGTTCTCTGTGACCCAGTTCAATTGATTCTTTACATGAAACAGGACACGATCATTTCAGCTGCTTTTCTTTCAGTTCGGTATCTCTATTTTTAATCATTCATTAAAATTTAAATGAGAAATCAACAATAATCTCATGCTGAAGGCCTGTTTTGTATGCATGAAAATCAAAGGTAAAGTGTTTATTGAAATAAATGGAACAGTATCTGGTCCTTGTTATTGTATCGATATAGTAAGATAAGATCTTAACTATTTTCTATTTAGAGAGTTCAGCATATTGTTACAGTATCCCCAGAACAGATAAAATCAAGCAGCATGATATGAAATGGCAAAATGCCCATTGACTTTCAACAGGGAGAGAATGTGAGATAAGAATCTTCTGTACATTGTCTGATTTTGTCGAAGGACTGAGCCCATGGTAACAAGCAGTGTGGTGCAACACAGAGAAATATGGAAAGTGAAACAGCTTGTAAAGATTAAGTTGGGTTCTCACAACCTATTTTTTCAAGGTTTTTATTTAAATCTACCTTGATATTAATTAATGGATTTAACACATCTGTGCTGTTTGAGTAAGTGACTAATAGCATGCTGAATTAATACAAATTAAACTGACATTTAATATTATTTATTATAAACTTACCATATATATAATCCTTTAGACATAAACCATTGACTGAGCCTAGGACTAAGTCTGGTTCAAGCTGCACCTATACTCCCCCACGAGGAAGAATTTAGAAAGTCGGGGGTCCTTTCTGGACCTCATAACTCAACAAGAAACTCTTCCTCACCTATTTACATCTCTCATCTCTGTATAAATCATTCTAGCTTGATTTTTTAAAAAAATTGTATGTTTAATCCATGCAGCAAATAATAGAGTGAACCTTGCCATCAAACTCTGTTAAATCACACTTTCACAATATATTAAAACTAGCTCTGACAGGTATTCTTTAAATGATCTAAATCACTCCTTTGTGACAAACTGGTAAGTTGGCAGGATTTATTACTGTTGTGGTGTTGTTCTCCCAACAAATGCCTGGGTAATTGGAGTCACCCTTAAGGAACTATTTCTCTTGACCCAAGACTTCCTTGAGCAGCTGAAGCAAGGTTTCATTAGTCTCATATTCTTTGTCTATATTTACTTCATTTAAAAGCAGAAATTTCAACTTGTAAAGAATTGGAAGAGCTGAAGGGATCAGGAAAGACAGAAGTATGATTCCTGTCATCACTCTTCTCTTTTATCAGTCACAGGACTGTAGGAAAACATGCTTAAACAAGCATATTGCCTTGTGGAACATGCTGTCTTGATGGAAGAAGGCATGTGCCCAAGACAGCTTGAAATTTATCTAAAAAAGAGGCTGCAAGAAGAAGGAGATAATTAATTTTGATCATGAAACTTTAAAATATAGCTGAAGTCCTACAAGAATTAATAGCATAACTTATTCACTTGGAGCAAAGTATGGATTACAAATCTTTGTGTATGAGTGATCTCTCAGGTTACCACAAGATCACAAAATATCTTGAGTTGTAAGAGATCAGAAGGATCATCAATATCCAACTCTGCACAGGACACCCAAAGAATCAAGCAATGTCACTGAGAATATTGTCCAAACACTTCTTGAACTCTGTCAGACTTGGTGCTGTGGTGAAGGAAGGATGTAACACAGTTAAAAGTAACAACACTGTAAGGTAGTTTTACTCTAGACCTGTTGGCACCTGAGTGTGAGGATGATTTGGGGACATCTGGCCTGACTCTGTACCTGAAGGCAAGCTTGGCTCAGAACAGCATATCCCAAAGAAACCAGGTCCCTTGGAGTCCAGGAGTACTCAGTGAGGGGTTGATATTTCCACAAGATATATTGCATTTCTTCTTTTGGATAGGCTGTTTCACATCACTGGTGACTCAGGGATTGCTGAGCTGTGGTCATGAGCTCTCACAGGCTCAGAATGCCTCGAAGGCATTCTGTTCTCTGATTTTAGTTTGCTTATTTTCTCCCTAACACCACGCAAAGACTGAGTATTTTAATTGCTCTAAACCACGTAAGGCCACTTGATAAGATCTCACTCCTCCAATTATTGCTTATATTTTACATTGTGTGATAGAAATTTCTGGCAAGCTATGTATTATTGCCTCTAGCCCTCTTCTTATCTGTTTTTTTTCCTTTCACACATAAGGAATTTTAAATAAGTATCAGTGTCTATGCATGAACAACAAAAGTAAATCAAATAGTTTTTCCCAACAGTATAAAATTGTGTTATATGATTCATTCCCAAAATCCTTCAAGTCCTGTATTTGGTACCAAATATTGAGGGAATTTTAAAAAAAAAATAAAAAATTATACAAATCAAGATATTCTCCTAGAATCATGAAGAAATCAAGACTTGTCTGCATAGACCAAATATTTGTGAAGAGAGAAGATAAAAATTTAGCAAATGGCAGATTAGTAACAAGTACTGACTAATGATGCACTTGACTAAACTTTCTTTTTTTTATATACAATCAGTTAGAAGTAAGTAGTTGATTATATTTAATCAACCGTGTTAATTACTGCATCTCTGAAATTTATTGAACAATTAAAATAAAGCACTAGAGGCTTGTAATACCAAAGGGAACAATCCTACAGTGAGTGTTACATGAAGGCAAATTAAAGCCACCTAATATCACTGAGCCTGTTCCACCTGATAATTCCTTATATCTATTAGCAGAACTTGAGTCTAAACTTCATTCTGTGTTTTGTCACTGCATAAGCCACCATGTCCAAGGACCTGACCTTTTTATTCCCCTTACTGACAGAAGTCTCCCAGCCTACAATGTGCTTTGGATCAGGTATCCCACGTCACTCAAATGACTGGCTTTTTGGCCTAAAATAATGGAAGTCTACCAAACTGATTGTCACCTTTGCATGATGTTCACACATACTAATGAGTTCTGAAAATGTTAATTTGCTTTGTGCCCAGATCAAATACACTACGCTGTCAGAATAAAATAAGTTCAGAGCCAACAAATTTGCATGAGTGTAGTTTATTCTGAAAATATTTACATGTCATTAATACATTAACGTAACATGAGGTTCACAGCATATTTAACTGTGACTGTGATGCTCCTGATTAGGAAGGGTGGGCAGTAGAAAGACCACAGCTTTTCTGCATTGTAGGTTGTTTTTTTTAACAATCCCTGGATTGCCTTATATCAAGGCAGTTGACACTTTCTGCTGAAGTGAAAGCTGGAGATTACAACACTTTAAGCTGTTATTTTCCTGTGGGATCATCTACTCTTACTGGTGATTGATATTTTGGAGTTACTGGAAGAGTGGGGCTGGATTCAGCTGTCCAAACACAGGTGCCATTTTGCCATTTTACCTTCTCTGCATCTTGCCTGGCCTCTATGTCTCATTTGAGGAAAAAAAAAGTGTGTACCAAACAACACAACATAAACAAATTGAGTACAACAAAAACTTTAAACAGGCATCATTGCCTGTGATTGGCAACAGAGGAGAGTCTTGGGTCTTCCCTGTCTACAGTGGAAGGATGAACACCTTGACATGTAGCTAGCAATGGACTCACAAGGGAATTAAGGTCTTAATCTTGAGCTGAATCTTACCCATGGTTAATATACAGGAACTCCCTGAAGATTCCTCAGCTCCCTGTTGAGTGCCAAGCCTAAGAAGCTCAAACAGGTCATGTAAAATCTTCCTTTTGGAGAGATCTTCTGGCAGATCTCTAATGAATTCTCTCAGAGTAAAATAATGGGGAAATTTCCTGCAGTTTTATGGAGAAAAAGAACAACTATGTTATGTCTTATCATAACAGCTGAAAGTGTCTGATTGAACGACACAGTCTAACATTAAGTTTTGCTACATTTGCTGTGGAGAGGCTTTTTTCTAACATAGTTAAAGTGTTTTTTTCTAACCCAGAGCAGAGTTATTCACCCCATTCACACAACTAAGGTGTTTCATCCCACTTAAGTTGACTAATTACTGGATTAGAAGAGACATTACACTGACCCTGCAAAACAGATTCTTCTCTCACAGAATCATGGAGTAGGTGAGCTTGAAAGCCCCGTGCCCATATTTCATTCTGGTGAATAACTGTTTCATTTTTTTTCTCTCAGGAAGCCTTTTACTGACTTGCTCCTGCTTTTCACTGTCATGAACATTTGAAAGGGGTGAATGAAATTCCTGGGAAGATCAGACACTTGCACTTGACAGTGAAGGTACAGCTCTATAGGCTGCCCTGAACTCCTACAAAAGCCTGGTTCACAAATTAAAGCTGTTTTTAAGCAAAGCCAGAGTCTTAACCCTTTCAAGCAGTGGCCACTAAAGCATCCCTGCAGATCACACCTTCATAGCAGAGAGGGAATGGAAGTGGTCCAGAGCAGGTCAGCCTCAGCTGGCTCACCACTTTCCAAACTGAGCTTTGCTAGGATCTGGCTGGCAGAACAAACCAGCTCTGTGCACATGGACTGCATCAGGGAATGGCCTATGGGACTCTAGTGACCAAAATCAACTAGAGGAGAAATTTAGCAGCTTTGCTGGCAATCATTTGCCTCTGCTATTCGGCAAACTTTGTGAGCACAGAATTCAGGTGGGAGGCTATTTTTCATCTTCAGCCTCAAGTCAGACCTGCTGCTCAGTCAGTAGCGCTGGCATTTTTAAAGTGTAGCCCTTCTGGACAGCAACGGGCAATTGTGTTTCTCTTGGCTGAACAAGACTTTGAATAGCAATGGGCTGCCTGGCAGCAGGATTGCTCGGAGCGGGCTGCGTGATGTCAGCCAGGGCTGTGTGTGACATCACCCAGCAGCTGCCAGCCGCCAGATTATTGCAGCCCGACGATGATCACACGCAAACAGCTCATTCATGCTCAGCTGCTGCTTTCTTCCCCAGGAAACAAAAAGGCTCTTTGATACAATGATAGCAGCGGGAATATCATCAGACTGCAAAAAAAAAAAAGGAAAAAAAAAAAGGAAAGAATATTTTGCTCCATTGTGATTTTCAAACAATGTTTTGGAAGATTGCTCCCCTTAAGGTGCCAATAAAAATACATCATCAAAGAGATGATGAGGGAGCCCATCTTAGCACTGCTGACTGCCAAAAGGTGCCTCATAGAATCTCCTGCGCATTGCAAATAGCCTGGCTGCGTGCAGGTGGAGAGGGAAAAGGATAAATATGCCTTGTTTGAAGCTGCTTGCCCTCAAAATGCAGCAGAGCAATTAGAGCTGAGACTAAAACAGCAACAAACCAGAGTTTGTGGTTAGAGCTGAGGCTGTGGTCACAGTTAAAGCCTGTCCAAACCCACAGAGCTGTTTGTGTTCATGACCATGAAGAATTAGGTTTGTATTAGACACAGATTTTGTGGTGATGGTATTTGAGGGAGTTTATTTATTTATTTATTTCCTTTTTTTTTCATTGCATAGGACTGGAATAGCTCTTTCTGGAGTAAGCACCACTGCAGAAATAAATTAGTGTAATAGATCACAGAAATGTGATGATGTATAAAGTCCCTTCCAACCCAAACCACTATGATTCTGAAGAATTTTTTTCTCCATAAAGCAAACCTCTAGAGGTGTGTGTTCTTCATTAGAGGGCACCACTCATATCTGGAGCTCTTTTGCTATTTTTTGTCAGATCACTTATTCAGCATTATTAAATCCAGTGTATAAATTTCCCCATCAAAACTTTTCCTGATTTCTGGAATGCAGTTTTAACTTTCTGGTTATAGTATATGTATATATGTGCATACATATGTGCAATCATTTGGCAAGGACCTTTCCACTTTAGTTTTATTGCAATTTTAGCTTTACAGATTTGCATCAAAGAAAGCTAAGTTGCATATCAATTTGATCTTATCCATCTTTCTGTTTTGCTTTTTCTGCATTATTTATCCATCAGAATTATTGCCTTATTTTTAAACCTCATAATTACAAATGTAATTTTTTTCCCAGTTACGTTGGGATTTTTTTGCTTCACCCAATATTTTTGTTTGTTTGTTGGTTTTGGTTTTTTTTTGTTTTGTTTTGGGGTTTTTTGTTGTTGTTTTTTGTTTTTTGGGTTTTTTTCCTGAATTGTATGATTTTTTTCTAATAACAAATCTTATATTCAATCAGTTTGAGCTTTTTTTAATTTTTAAACTAAGAGCTCAAGACATTTCAACATCAGATGCATGAGACTAATTTAAATGGAAAAGAAAAAATTAAAAATATTTCACTCATGATAATGGTAACTGAAAATTAAACATTAATTTCTGAACACCTTGGAACAATGATGAAGGGTGGTTAATCATTCTATAATGATTTGACTGTGTTTGACTGCAGGTTGGCTGGATTTTTAAAAGCTTCAAGAGATAAAAAAATAAAACAAGAAAACAATGATATCAGGAACGTTATATTTTAAAATATTTGCTACCTGCAGACTGGAATCATGTTATTCAATTCCATGCAATAATACAAGGTTTACTGAAAGATGTTCACAGTAATTCCTCCTCTCTGGCCATTTCTTTCAAAGTATTGATAAATAGAACAGGCTGAACATTTTTCAGGAAAACAAGTTTTTAAAATATAATATATACTTTTTACATATTTAGTTTGTCTTACATAATTAATTTTTTTTTCTAAAAAAAAAATAATCTAGAAGTTGAATTGTCTTAAATTTCAGCTCATCTGAAAAGAGTTTCTCTGAGAAAGAATCTCTCCATGCTAGAAATAAATCATGGTAAAACAAGAGATAAGACGACCAAACAAGCTACCTGTCCCTGCTGAGGAGGACAGGCATGTAGGATAGATTACATAAATCATCTGCACTAATAGAAAGGCATCATTAAATGACAGAAGTTATAATTTCAAATAAAATTTCTGCAAAAAAAAACCCACGTCAACTCACAGCATTACAGAAATACAAAATTACAGAATCTGGTCCACCCTCCCTGCTCAAGCAGGATCATCCCAGAGCATCCAGACAGTTCTTGAATATCTTCAGTGAGAAAGCTTTCACAACCTTCCTGTAACAAGTGACAGTGCTTGAGCACCTGCAAATAAAAAAAAAAGTTCTATGTTCAGATATCTTGTGCCCATTGACTCTTGATCTGTCACTGCCTGCTATTGAGAAGAGTCAAATCTCACTCTCTCATTCCCTCCTGCACAATATTTTTCCACATTGTAGAGATTTCCACCTGTTGATGCAATATCAGGTACTCCAACCTAGCTCTGGATTGAAATAAAGGTGCCTTAATAGGTAAAACAAGAGCTGTGTAACCTAAGAAAAGTAAGGAATTAATTTATTAATCATCATCTTTGAGAAAGCAAGGCTTCATCATGCATAATGGTTATTTAGCAGGACAGGCACCATAAGCCAAAATGTCACCCTGTTCCTGTGTCTTCCACCTGTCTGCAGTTTATATGCTGAATATGCCCAAATGGATTGGGATATCCCTTGTGTCACTGGGAGTCAGCTGCCCTGGCTGTGTCCCCTCCCATCTCCTTTTGCACCCCCAGCACCTGGGGCAGGGCAGTGCTTTCCAGGCAGTGGATGTGATTATTAAGGACTCTGAGGAAAACTCTGCCTGCTATGGTCAGATCTCAAAACTCTTACAGTCTCACACATCCTGTGTGGTCTGGAGGCACAGCAATGTGAGAGACCCTGTCCCTGCAGTCTTCCAGGGTGCTGCACTGAAAAGAACAGGACATGTTTGTACCTATTTGTGCTTGTCATTAACAGCTGATCGTCACAATGATCCCATGACAGTAACAGTTTTTATTACAGGATGTTTCAGGCAAAGTTTATTTGAAGCCATATATAAATATTGTTCTTAAAACAAATACATGTAAAACAATTTGAGTTATTTTACCTTCTATAAAGCTTTTTTTTTTCAGTGATTGTACTTCAATTCTGATATATTTTTAACCCTTGGTTCTTAAAGCTCCTTGAAGAAGAATCAAGGTTTATTTTAGAATCAGAGAATCATGGAATGGCCTGCATTGGAAGGGATCTTAAGCATTATCTAGTTCTAACCTCCTGCCATAGACAAGGGTACCTTCCATTAGACCAGGTGCTCAGAGCCCCATTCAGCCCGGCCTGGGACATTTCCAGGAATGAGGCATCCACAGCTCCTTCAGGCAACCTGTGTCAGGGCCTCATCACTCTCAAAATAAAGAATTTCTTCTGAATACCTAACCTAAACTTACTCTTTTTCTCCCCTGTAAATAGTCTCTCTCAATCTTTCCTGAAGGCTCTCTTCAGGTGCTGAAAGGCCACAATTAGGTCTCTCACAATCAGGTCTCTCTTTCACTTTTCCAGGCTGAACAGTCCCATTTCTCTCAGCCTTTCCTCAGAGAAGAGGCTCTCCATGCCACTGAGTGAAATGGTGGCCCTCTTTATAGAGCTAATGCAGGAAAAGGGATGACATGGATAAAGTCACTTCATTAGTAGTTAAGGCATCATTCCTGTGGCCAAATGCCCTGTCCTTTTTAAAAATAATTTTGTGCCTGACCTATCTCTATTTCATACAATTTCATAAATAGTCGTTTCATAATGGTCTCATCAATCTGTAAAGGATGCTAAAAGGGAATAATCACAGCATATATTAAGCATTCATTTTCTCTATCCTGTAAAGGAGACAACTGTCAAGGAAGTGCTTTGTTAAATCATGAAACCTAATGAATATTAAAAAAAACAAAAAAAAAAAAACCAAAAAAACCTAAACCCAGATATTAGTTACAAGTCACTGTCATGTAAATAATCCATTTGTTTCATAAATATTGTCCTAATTGTCAGAAAGACAGCATGAGGCAAAACCCAGTGTGATTAGACCAAGATGTAAACAAGAATATAAAAGATTGATCAAAAACATTTAAAAGTTATCTGGAATCTAATAATCTGTGGATGTGGCATGCTCTGGAAGGAAGTGAAAATAACAAAAAAGAAAAAGAAAGGATAGAAGAGGAAAAATATAGTGATCTTTAAATGGCAAGATGCTGAAGAAAAATAATGTGATTTCATGGCAAAGAAAGTAAACAATCACAAAATGAAAGATGAATCATTGTAAGAATGATTATAAGGCTTTAGAGACATAAGACAAAGGGAAAAGCAAGCATATTAAATAATTACCATCAGCCAGCATAACTGGGGAGAGGGGTGAAGAACTGGTTTGTCACTTTTATAGTTGTAGAAATGTAGGATCCTCTGAGAATGGTAAAAAGACAAATCATGGGTTAAAAAAAACCAAAACAACAAAACAAACTTAAGGGAAATTAAGTTTAAAAAAGATTGGATGCTGGATTAAAATGAGAATGACATAGTCTATCTACCCATGTCAAAACCGTATGGAATAAGTCAGCTACTTAAACTGACTTATGGTGAGAATACAAAATGAGAGACCACTTGTTTTTCCTCATGGAAATTATTTCAGAGATTATGTAGAAGAACGTTTCAAAATATAACATTGATTGACTGGCATGACCAGTCAAATGTGCACGATTAGCAATGAATTTATCTGAAATGTATTAGGTGGCAAGGTATTTATATTTTTTTAATATATTTTACTTTTATGATGAGGAGAGAGCACTGGGCTCTGTACTCAGCAGCTACTGGGTAATGTGCTGAGTTGCTGTGGAACGTGTGATTTAATGTCTCAGTGTGAGACTTTGGCTTGACTGGTGTTTAGCCATGTCTTGGTAGTGAGTTTAGAGGCTTCAATTTCTGCCCTAAATCTCTTTCTTCCTTTTGCATTATTTTTCTCAGGACATGGACTCCTTGTTGCTATGCAAAACATCTTAGCAGTTAGCTACAGTTTTCCTGGATGCTACTGGATTCAAATAATTAATCATAATAAAATGATATCCAAAAAGTTAATGAGGAAGAAAGGCTGAATCAGGAAGGTAGGTAGGTAGGAAATTGTCTTTTGAATTAAAATTGCTAGAAGAGGTGAAACACAAATTAAAAAAATAAAAAAAAAGGAAGGAAAAAAAAGGTAAAATGCTGAAAATGTCCTTTAAATGTGCCATGAAATATACAGCTCCCAAAGAGAAAATTAAGAGGATGCCATCTCAGTGGGATGGTAGCACCCAGTGGGTGGGAGAGTAGCACAGCTCTTAGGAAGTGGCATTATTGCTGTGAAAGGACCTTGTTTTACCTCATCCAGAGCACTTTCTGCAGCTTTGCTGCAGCACCTCAGCAAGAACGTAATCGCCCTTGAGCTAGGAAGACGAGAAGCAAGAATAATATCCTTGGAGATGTGTCATAGAGAAAGGTTAAAGGAGTTTAGTTAGTGCAATATAAAAAGAGACTTTGTAACAAATCAATTGAATTTCTGGGGCTATTAGCAAGCTACCAGGCATGATCTGAGAATGGAAAGATCACAGAAAAATAAAGCTCCTTAGAATGGCTGGATATAATACTTAGAGTGTTAAAACACACAACACACAACACACAACAGAGCAGATGCTCATCTGGGGAAGCTTGAGGTCAGGCTATGAATTGCATCAAATTACACTAATTTACACCTGCTGAGGATCTATCTTGAAATTAAGTTGCCCTCAGAACGTTGTTGTTCATATTAAACCTTTTCATTTTGGTAAGTAGAATAGCTTGCTAAAATGGATAAATAATTCCTTCAAAGTGACACACCGAGTAAGTATCAAGAGGGTTTTTCCTTTGTTTTGTTTTATTTCTCCCTTGGTGTCATGTTTCCATTTCTCCAGCTTTCATTCAAACTCTGCTAAGCAGTTCAATCAGGGAGATCAGAATATGACTCTTTGATCAATCAGGTTTTAGATAGAAGTTGTGGGGAGACTTTTTTCCTCTCCATGAAACAGTTCAAGTGTTTTGGGATCTTCTCAATGTCAAGTTTAATTTCACTTACTTCTTTATCTTAGTGAAGTACTTGCATGGGGAAAAAATATTTGCTTTGGAGAGATGCTGCCCTTAGATCATATTTTCAACTGTTCTTACTTGACATGTTTTTGAAATTTAAGGTTAATCTGGGATGACATAGACTTGGTTACAAAATGAGGCCTCTATATTTTCATTACAATGTGTTTGCTTGTGGTTAAGCTGGATGTGACACTTCTCCATCATGTATAATTCAGAAAAAAACTACTATATAATAATTATTTCATTCTTTTTCAGGAAATGTTCTTGGAGAGACCTGGACCTAGACCAACTCTCAGGTATTTTTTCCACCAGATTTTGAACTGAATGGCAGCAAAGAAAGTACAAAAGTGTGGAAAATGGACAAAATGCCATGGAAACAACGCATGATTACACTAAAAGAAAACAGAGAAAGTAAACACATTTAAATCCAACAAGAACCTGAAAAGTTATTCTGTGAGATGAGTTATTTCAAATCACCCAGTGCAAATAAGTTAATCACATAGCTTAAGTTAATCATATAGGATTTTGCTATTCAGAGTTGGCTATGAATGTTCAGCAAATTCTACTAGAAATGAGTCCAAGGCAGCCTCTGAGCCCATGAAACAGTCTCTGTACATTGTGAAGAATGGACAAGGTGTCATGGCCTGTACCTATTGATGTCAGTTCAGAACTGATGCTTCTCTAGAAATGGGAGATCAGCACACTCTGCATGCCCTGGGCTTCATAGTTCAGGTGAAAGGTTAACACTTAATTTAGTGGACAATTACTGAAGATCTGCTGTCCATAAAATCCTAGACATTTTCAAATCCTTTTGCCACTCTGCTAGACAAAGACAGCAGTTGTCATTTCTATTAACATTGTCCAGCAAACTTACAATCAGTCAGAATCATAGATCAAGTTTGGGATTCCAGCATGGATGTCCACAGCAGTTTTAAAATCGTCCCAGCTCTGTTGGTTTGTATTGACTAAGGGCAAATTCAGTAAAAAACTGGGGATGCAAGGAAGGCTGAGGTAATTTGACTTGTTCAGCCTGGAGGAGACTGAGGGACCTCACTGCAGTTACAACTTTCTCATGAGGGGAAGAGGAGGGACAGACACTGATCTCTTCTCTGTAGTGACCAGTGACAGGACCTAAGGGAATGGCCTGAAGTTGTGTCCAGCGAGGTTGAGGCTGGATATCAGGAAATGGTTCTTCCCCCAAAGAGTGTTTGGGCACTGGAACAAGATCTCTGAGGAAGTGGTCACAGCACCAAGCTTTACAGAGTTTGGGAAGCATTTGGGCAACACTCTCAGGCACATGGTGGGATTGTTGAGATGTTCTGCACAGAGACATGAGCTGGACTTGAAGAATCTTGTGGGCCCCTTTAGACTCAGGATAGTGTATGATTCTGTGAATCCATCTGAGGCTTCACTCATTACACAGAGAAGAGGAAGATGCCAGGTCACGTTTACCTACAGTCAAATCCACACTCTCTCACCTGGAGTTGCAACCATGCAGCCAATCCATATCATCAGTAAAAGTAAAAGTACTCTCATCTTTTGCTCTTGTTAAACACACTGCTGATATATTTTTTAAAATTATTTTTAGTGCAACAAATGCATTTGGATTTACATACTATATGGCATGAAAAAGGGAGGAAGAACTTGCTGGTCAAAATAAACAGTCCTATTTTTTTACTCATTGACGGGCAATTGCAGCACACTTTTGACTTAAATAGGATTACATGATTTACCTCTCTCTTAGAGCCTTTTCTCCTTATTGGTGAGACAATAACAAGCAGCTGTTTATTTCAAAACAGGCTAGAGAAAAACAAACAAACAGAAGATGAGGCTGAATCACAGATGAACACAGCCACAACCTGCACATCTTGTATGTAATTTGAAATGTTTCTTATCCTAAAAAAGTTAAAGTGGTGATGCAGATGGAAAACAAATGAATCCACTGGGCTTGAATACTCACAGGCAACAATGAAGAAGACTAAATTTTTCTTTTTTCTGTGATAAGCGCTGCTGCATAGATCAACCATGCATTGCTAACCATATTTACAGAGCTGATGCACTCCAAGGACATCCTGTAGGGAAGCAGAACATGTGGAATATGACCATTTGCTTTATGCAATTCATGGAAAAGCAGCAACAGGTTGTGCAAAACATAAATCAAATTCAGAGAATTCCATTAGCAGTGCTGGAAAAATGAAGACAGCTTTTAAATGTGTACCAACTAAGGAAAATAATCACTTGGAGTTAAAATTGACTCTAGTTGAACACCTGGGGCATATGATTTGTACACAGCATTTATTTATTTTTTTTTTAAGTTCCCTCCAGTTTCTTCCTTACTTGCAGACAAAAATAAAGCTGAAAACACAATGATGTCAATTGTCTTTATATTAGACATTCATATAAAAATATTCCATTTTAGCATTCATAAATAGTAATAGAGGTGGGGTGTCAAATTTGACATAATGAAAATTTCCTGCTCTTCTGAAATCTTTGTATGTTGTGGTTGTTGTGTTCTCTCATTTTTTTGTTTTAGTTATGTCTTCTGAAATATATTTCAAAGAAAAATTCATATGTACTCTGTCATTTTTCTAAAATCTTCTTCATCTAAAGGTGCTTCCAACTATTCTTATTCACTGGATACTCTGATGATGTGAAGGAAGGACCCTTCACACCAAACAGAATCTAAGACATAACGGTCTAAGCAGTTGAGGCAGGGAGGAAGCTATAGAAAGGGATAGAATCTGACAGAAATAGTATAATATGCTCACATGTAGCCCAGATGCACACAGGTAGTTTGTGTTTACATATCTATTCTGACCATTTTCATGGCAGATGACTACACACAAGTGGCTTTACTCTATGCATAAATCAGAATAACTGATTTGGAGCCATCACACAGAGCTGCAGAAACTTTTCACTCCATTCAAACCAGATTTTGATGTCAGGTCCATTTCTGCTGCCTGGAAGAAAAAGCAGCTGAGAAATTTAGGAGATGTATTCAAAAATGTCCTCATCTGGCTATTCTCATGGTTACACTCCTTTTCTCTTCCTGTCTCAACTGATCTTCATCCTGACTCTTAGTTGCATTGTTCCATTGTGCTAGATCCAAAATGGACAATAATAATGGAAGAGAGAGATTCCACATCCACAGTGGGGACCTCTGAGGTAACTTTAAGGGGGCTTAAGGTCAGTACTGAAATGCAAATTTTAGTGCTTTGTCAGAGGACATCACCTTCAGCATGGCATTATCACCTATCTAGGTTTTCAGGAGTAAAATCTATAAACCCATGATACTGACCCTGGAAATCTTCCAGTTAATTGCTGATACTATAATCTGGATGGTGCTTCCCAGGTATTTTGGTATATCTTTCCCATTACAACTTGCCATCCTGTTGAAGTAGGTAGTCAAACCTACCTACTTCAAATGACCACTTTTTGATCAAGATAGAACTGTGGGTCCTTCTTTTTCACAGGGTAGCCAGTAGTTAAAAATATTCATCTGCAATGAATGAAACCCTGAATCAACCCTGCCCTCTAATTTAAATCATGGATGTTTCAACCCATCCTCCAGCATCCCAGCTGAACACACAGATAGTTTGAATAGTGACTATGCTCAGGTATTACTTTCAGAATATCTAGCCATGTTTGAAGTGTGAAGCATAAATTTAACTATGTGCAAAACAAAGGGAGACCAAGTCTCTAATTTAATGGCAATGAAACCCATAAAGAAAAGACAAATACCATCCTGAGCTTTGCCTGAAAGTATTTGCACACAAATAGCCTATGAAGTCACTTGAGACCAGACATAGCCATTCAGATATCAGACTGTCCAATAAGATTTTTGCTGAAGCTGTTTCTGGTTTTGTAAGTTAATAAATATTCATCAGCAGAGACTGTAAGAAACCATAACAGCAACCATTTAGCACAGAAGAGTGGCTCTCTGTTCCTAAACTTGTGAGTTGCTGAAGATTATTATTTGTTATTTATTTATTCACCTATGTAATTTTACAAGGTAGAGCGTTTTCAACAGAAGACAGATGGGAACAGTATACACTCAAATACCTCATACTATAAATATTCCTGCATTGACTCAATGTGGTGACCCTGGTGCCTCGGTGTGGGTCTCTCACAGGGTTACAGCCTCCTTCAGCACCCCCTGCTGCAGTGTGGCTGCTCCCCAGGCTGCAGGTGGATCTCTGTCCCCGTGGGTCTCCCTGGGCTGCAGAGGCACAGCTGCCTCTCCATGGGATGCTCCAGGGGCTGTGGGGGAACCTCAGCTCTGGCACCTGGAGCAGCTCCTTCTCTTCTTCACTGACTTTGGTGTCTGCAGGGGGGTTACTCTCACATATCCTCACTCCTCTTTCTCTGCCTGTTGCTGTGCAGTTCTTTTCCCCCTCCTGAAATACATTATACCAGGATCACTGCCAGTGTCACTGATGGCCCTGGCTAGTGGTGGGTCTGTCTGTCTTGCAGCCACCAAGGATTGGCTCTGCTGGACATGATGGAAGCTTCTGGCAGCTCCTCACAGAAGCCAAGCCTGCAGCCTCCCCACTATAAAAAAAATATAATTTATTATGCTTTGTTAAATTTTTTAAACTTTCTGAATAATAACAATAACGACAACAACGACAACAACAACAACAAAATAACAGCAGATTAAAATATGTCTCTTAGCAGTCAATAATGGAGTGATCAATCACTTTACCACAGAAAAGATGGATCTTGGCAAAGGATCTTGAAGTATTTTGCAGTGATGCCTAAAATTATTTAATCCATGTGAAAGTTGCAAGATATGTATGCAGCAGAGAAAGCAAATACTATGGTGACACCTAGAAAAAGATGAAGACATATGAATACCAAAACCTTTCCACACAAACCTAATACACTACTTTTACTTTGCAATACTTCTACTTTGCTAAAAGGTGAAAAGTTATTTTTTCATACAGGTATCTTGTGTCAGAAATTCTATCTTCTTTCCTGTCTTTTTAGCTATTCAATTTCAGGAGAGTGAGAAGGATCAGTTTATAGTTCTTGAGAAGACTAAATTATTTGTAAGTTAAAAGCCTTCTTCTCTCTGAAAGAATTACTAAAATTTCTGTCTACTGAAAAGCATGAGTTGGAATTATACCTTTTCTCTGTCACTGTACAGAAGAGCTTGGGTAGGGATCACTAATTTTCCTTCCCAAGAAAACGCTTTAATCCCTCCAAAGTAAACATGAAGTGTCCCCATTTCCTTTTCTTGTTTGAATTGTGCAAGGAACCCATTTAACATTTAATAGAAAATATGTACTTTAAAGGAGGGGAGCAATGGATGCTAATGTATTTATATCTTTTATAAAATGTGTACATTCAAAGAAAGTTTTCAACACCAGAAGGGTATCAAATTTTTTTTTATTGATCTGGTGGGCTTTTAATTTCACCACAGATATTTCAGAGTTGAAAACTCCTAAGAGGCGTTTTGCTAAGTTGACATCCAAAAAAAATCGATGAGTTCATAGGTGTTCTCAAACAAGAATCACATCAAATCAATTTTTCATCTTGCATCATATTTTCAGGACACTCATTAAGCAATTCCAGGCATATTGAAAATGTATTGATCTTTACTAAATGTGCAAACAAATCCTTTGAATGTTGCTGTATTGAGCAGGTATGAACTCTAAAGATAGATTCAGGAAAATAGAGAATAATACAAAATTTTAGCACACAGACAATACCAGACAGTGCCAGGTTCACCTTGCAGAACACATTTCTTTGTCATAAGGGCATGTTGCTGGCTTTCTTTTTCTTGGTGTCTACCAGGAACCCAAAGTCCTTGTCTGAAAAGGTGGAACATATAGTCAGACAATCTCAGAATTCAGAGGTAGTTGAATATGATATTTTCAGGATTATTTTCTAGTGGATATTCACAACATTGTCTGGCCTTAAGGTTGACATCTCCAGGCTTTTCAACTATACTACATGATTTCTCCATTAATTTCTTTGATTACTGCTTGCAAATTATGCAGAATGACATTCCCAATGCATCAAGAAACTTTGAATAATTAAGAATATATCCTTCAATATTAACATATTTTCATGCTACAAAACTTAGTCTTTAGTTTTTATTTTTTATAAGAAACATATGAGTGGACCATGAACATGATGCAAAAATATTTCTGTTAAATATGAATCTCTTTATAATGCTTTGTTTAAATTTTTAAACCTTCTGGATAATAATAATGACAATCATAACAATAATGACAATAATAATAATAGTATTAAATTAAAGTATGTTTCTTAGAAGTCAATAACGGAATGATCAATCATTATCATTTTACCATGGAAAAGATAAATCTTGGCAATGGATCTTGAGATATATTGCAGTGGAGCTTAAAATTATTTAATCCATGTAAAAGTTGCAAGCTATATAGCAGAGAAAGCAAATACTGTGGTGACACCTAGAAAAAGATGAAGACATATGAATACAAACGTTTCTGCTTCCATTCTTTCCCTAATATGCAAAAAAACCCAAAAAAAACCAAACAAAAAAACCCAAACAAAACAACAACAACAACAAACAACAAAACAAAACAACCCAAACCCAAAACAAAAAACCAGTGTGAAGTATCTTTGACATCTTATAAAATAATGGAAAATATTATTCTGGAAAATACGAAAAAACACGTGGAGGACAAAGCAGCCCTCAGTCAAAGCCAGCATGCTTAATTAGGAGGAAATCCTTCTTGTCAAACCTGATTTCTTTTACAAAAGGGTGACCCACAGAGTTGGTCGAGGAAAGCCAGTAGATTAAATAGTTTTGGACTTTGATAAGTATGTTATGGACAAAGTGTCCAGTATTCAGCTGGGTAACTGTGTAGTGGGATGGATGGATGAGCAACTGGCTCACAGGCTGGGCACAAAGGGTTGCAATGAGTAGGGTGGCATCAGACTGGAGATCTGTCACCAGTGGGGTTCCACCAGGCTCCATTCTTGTCCTTGTGCTCCTCAGCATCTCTATTAATGACTCCACGGAATACTGTGTTTGCCTGTGACACTGAATTGGGAGAAGCTGTCAATTTCCTTAAAGGCAGAGGCCCTCAGAGAGACCTTGACCACCCATATGAACTTTAACAAGGCCAGGTGCCAGACCTTGCACCTGGGATGGGACAGCCTGGGTTGTGTGGATAGGCTGGGAACAAGAGGATGAAGAGAGGATCTGTGGGAAGAAACCTGGGGTTCCTGGTCAGTGGAAAGTTGAACACAAGTCAGCAATGCCCTGGCAGCCAGGAGGGTCAACCCTGTCCTGGAGGCATCAGGGACAGCATCACCAACCTGGCAAGGGAGGGGATTGTCCTGCTCTGCTCTGCACTGGGGTGGCCTCACCCTGAGTATTGTGTGAGGTTTGGGCACCACAATATAAGAAAGACATTAAGCCATTAAAGAGCATACAAAGGAGGGAAACGAGGATTGTGAAGGGTCTTGAGAGGAAGAGTAGCTGGGGTCACTCAGTCTGTTCAGCCAGGAGGAATCTGAGGGGAGATCTCATGGTCTTCAACTTCCTTATGAGAGGCAGTGTAGAAGCAGGTATTGATCTTTTCACACTTGTGACCAGTGACAGAACTCAAGGAAATTGTTTGATGCTGAGTCAGGGGAGGTTTAGGCTGGATATCAGGAAAAGGTTTTTAACTCAGATGGGTTAAACCCAGATTCAGACACTGGAACAGGTGCCCCAGGCAAATGGTCACAGCATCAAGTCTGACAGAGTTCAAGAAGTATTTCAACAATGCTCTCAGGCACGTGATGGATTCTTGGTGTATCCTGTGCAGGGCAAGGAGTTGGAATTGAACATCTTGATGGGTCTCTTCCAATGCAGCATATTCTATGATTCTACAATAAAACAGAAAATTCAAATTACATTTCCCTAAAACCTCTATTTCTTAGTAGCTTTGGATGTCTATAAATGCTATAATTTTCAACTTTGAAAGAGTTCCTAGAGAGCTAATTGTGCTCAACACCTGCTTCTTCTCCAATCCTTGATTTTTGATGTTGCCAAAGGTTATTTTCTACCATGGAGTACTTTCACCTTCTTCAGCAGTATCAATTTATCTTTCCCCTGATTATTGAGAGACACTGCAGTTGAGTAGAGAGAAAACAGGACATTTTCCATTATTTTGGTGTTACAGCAGAAATTTTGTACAGACCATACTGATGGGACCTGCTGATTTTTTACTCTGACCACCTTAAAGGTTGCCCAGTGTTTTGCAGACCTCACCTCTGAAAGCTTTGCACTCCTATGACCTGCAATGCACACACCATAGTAACAACCTTAGCAAGTTTATGTTTCATAAAAGACACTTATGTAGAGAAAACGTCTGTACATTACTCACAAAGCTCTTTCTTCAATCATTCTTACAGCCCCCACCTCAATATGGAAGGGAACAATCAACAAAGTAAAGAGCAAGGGATTTCTGATAAGAATTGCTTTGTACTTGGTGCTGATTGACTCTTTCCGACACCTTAAAGCTTCCCGCATCAGGTAATGCCTTTCCTGAAGCCACTGCTGGCTCTGGTTGATAAGGGTACTTGAAATGCTGACAGCTGTGATCTTGTTAAAAAGGGTCAAAAGAAGCAATCTTAGTAACATTTCAATGGTTGGATTATTGCTACTGAAGAGAGCAGTAAATGCCACTTACGACTAAATTTTCCACTTCATCCGAGATGTGGATAACTGTTCTTCTGATACCTTTCCCCCAAGGAAAGCTCTGTAGCAGTAGGCAAAGGAAAGTAATTACATATTTAAAGGTACAGCTGTCTTAGATAAATTCAGTGCAGTGGGAAAAATATTAACACAAACCCAGGAAAAAAGAAAGGAATTACTTACAGACATTTTTTTCATTTAATATATTTTATTAAATCAGGGAAACCATGTCCAGCAGCTCAAATTATTTGCTTAAAGCCAACTAAGATGTGTATTTTTAGGTTTTGGGTTGTTTTTCTTAAACTACTGCCTCGTTAAATGCCTCGAACTTTTTTCTTATCATGGCTACTCAGGTAACATGAACCTTCCTATCCAAGGTATGTAACTGCATTATGTTAGCATTTTCCTTTTTATCTTTGCCTTTTCTTGTCTTTTCTAAACTTAAAAGATGAGCTGATGTCATCTGTTTGACCAGCCGTAGGAGACAGAGGAGGGGAGTGTCCTGTCAGGATAAACAGGAGGCTTGGCTGTACAGACAGACCCAGGAGATATTCTGCTTTTGGGAATTGCACTGTATACTCAGGCTTTGAATCAACAAGGTTGGTCAACTACACAGTGCAGATCATTTCTGACTCTCAGGAACTGTTAAATGTGATCCCAATTTTTTTGGATGAATTTTGAAATAACACTAGAAAATGTAGGCATTGTATTTTGTAGTGAGGGTCAAAGCAATTTCTATAATCAGAGGATTTACAGCAGCACAGGACAGAACAAACACCAAGCAGTTTGAAGAATTTCCAAAAGGCTTAGGAGAGAGACAAACCCCCAAACGCTCTGCTCTGAATTGCTCTGAATTCTCATGTGCCTTCCTAGTTATTTTCTGTATGGAAGCACTTTCTATGCAAGAAATTTCAGCTCACTGGATCTTATTCAATGCAATTTATTCAATGCAACACTGGATAATGTGGGTAGAGATGCTGTAGAGGCTAAAAGCACTGCATTGATGTGCCCTTCTGTATCAAACAATGCAGTTGTGAACACATAGGTGGGTCTATCCCACATGGCCTGTGTCTTTCTCTGAGCTGTGGCGTGTGGCCAGGGATGCTTATCCTGACAGGTCAGAGGATTTTCATGCCAAGATATGAAGCCACAATCTAAATATTAGTGTTTGCAGAGGGACTTTAGCTGGAAGGTCATCTTTAAGCACTTCCCAAGACTTACAACATGCTGAGAACTAGAAAGAAGGTTTTCTACAGAAGTTAGAGAAAGATTGAAATATAAAGAGAAGGAAAGAGTGCATCTTATTTCCATACAGAATAGAGAATTTAGAGAATTTTCTGAAGATGGTAAACCAGAAATCCTTAATTGTCTATTCAGACACAGGACAGGAGTTCCTGTTATGGAAGCTGTTTTGCTAAGCACAAGTATATATTTATTTTAATTTTCATTATCATACACTTAAGTCCATTCTATGACTTCTTTAATTTTAATTAACAGGCATTTCGGTATTCTAACAAAAAGCAAAACTAAGTATGGATATTAATATCAAGCCCAGCTATCAGAATGGCCCTTAAAAGGATTCTATGTAGTGATTTTTCAATGCAAATTAGTCCATTAACTGGAACCCAGGTGAGTTTCCTACATAGAAACTTATAGTCACATATTTTATATTTGTATTTTTACTAATGACAAAATGCAACTAAATTTTAGATTAGAAAAAAAAGTCGGCAATATATGTATAAATATATATTTTTTAAATTACTGTACATTTCTGTGATGTCTAAAGTAAACAAAATGCCACAGACAACAGTTCCGTATGTGCTCGAAGGTTAAATTTTTTTATTGATGTATATATTTTTGTGAAGTATCTTTTGCTATTCTGCTCCTTTTCTTTCTTTCTTATTTTTTTCTTTTGTTTTTCCCCACCATGCTACTTTTTATTTCCTTTGTTATTTTAGTCATTTATCTATATTGACCTGCTGATAGTGCAGTTCACACTCTGACAGTCTTGAGTTCACCACAGTTTGTTTAAATTCTCTGCAGACTGGTAAACCTCCAACTATAGTCACAAGTCTTTTTAGTCCAGGGAGCTAATTTAGTCAAACTAGATGGTTCTGAGCAGGTTGTCAGAGACACTGTATTGCTCTCCACTGACTAGTTATGGGATGAAAATATTTCATCCAGGGGTACTGGTTCATTTCCCACCAATCTCTTCCATTCTTAACACCACCTTCCCCTCTCTCCACCACACATATTTTGAACACTATGTCCGAGGATTATCCATGCATAAGTTAAATGCTAATTTAGTCACACTAGACTTGAGACTTTGTAAACAACAGCATCATTTTCTCTTTCATAAAAGTGAAAGTTATATGCTTTTCTAGACTAACAAATCTCGCTGATGCTTGTAGCTTGCCACAAGCTAAAACAGCTCTAAAACTGACTTATTTAGTCAGTACATAAAATACATCTGTCCAAGCTAAAGCAATTTTCCCCACATTTTGTCAGATCATGTACTGCGTCATCTGGTGCTTCAAAATTCTAATTTGATGGCCAACAGGATAACTGGAATGTTTTCACTACAGCTGTTCCTCATACTGCAATCTCTTTCCATTGTGGAGTGGAGATCTGCTAGGAAACAGCTCATAACTAAAATAATGCACTTCAGTGTACATAGTATGGCAGAGCCAAAGAACTGAAGCACAGTGAGCCTGCAGCACTTTCTGGTGAATTAAGATGTTACTATTGGGGAAGACGTCAAACACAGATCCTAACATGATCTATTTCTGAAATACACTTTTCTTTCAAAAAGTGAAGAAGAAAAACGTGAATTTCAATTTATAGATATTGTGCAAGCATTACTGGCACTCCTCACTCCTCAGCCTTGTGCTCTGTTCCAGGAAGGGTACAGGGTTACAGATCCCAATGAAAGGACCCAAAACAGTATTGCAACAAAACTGCTGCAATAACATCAGTAATGACAATATGATAAGAATCAGGCAAAGAAATATAGTGAATAAATCTGCTGTTCCTTCAGCTGTTGGGAGCTCCATTCTCATGGAGAACCCAGCTGAACAGCCCTAGTGAGATCCCACCCATGGAGAGGTTCACCAATCCTCCTTAATGCGCCTCTTAATGCGTAAAAGTAGTATGAAAACAAAACTGCACATTTGTTTTGACATGAACTTTTTTATCAAATGTTTTTTTACCAGAACATACCTGGCTATAGAGCTTTCCAGTATGTCCCCCTTTATTTTTATGTCTAGTGTTATTCTGTAGTCACTCAGACTGATCTGTGAGAATCTCAAGCCTTAGCACAGGGCCCACCATGGCTGTCAGTGTTTGCTCAAGAAAACTGATTCTTTCAATTCCATGTGCTCCACAAGACTCCCATTAAACCCTCATCCTTCTTGCTAACCAGATAAAATACTGAAATATACTGGATATTTTAACCTGCCAAAAGAAGACATCCTATGCTCCCTATGCAACACTTCAAACATTAATGATGTTTACACAAATATTAGAACCAACTAAACTAAATCACTGTGCGTATCATCATGTACACCTCATTTAACTGCAGTCAGACCTTCCATGAATTTGTGTTAAATAAAATATTAGTGAATAGCTAAATGTTTGTTCTGTCTTGCAATCAATAATTAAAATTTCCCATTTTGTTTTGGGATAATAGACCAAGCCACTCTTAAAAAAAAATATTATCTCGTAGTGGGATTTACAATGTTAAAGTTTGTCATGTGCTGACATCCTCTTCCAATTACTATGTTTTTTTAAAAAATATGATTTTTGAAGCTGTAGCACCTGGGGAATAAAGTTGCACATGAGAAAGTTCTATTTACCATCTGCATATGCACGAAAACAGATTGGGGCCTCAGACAGATGTATGGTCAGCAACACGTGTTTGACAGGATGGTCTTGTTGAAAGCACTAATTTAGAATTGGGAGGGTTTGTGCTAGTCTGTCTCTGACAAACAGTTTCTGAAGAGTCTTGAGTGAGTCACTTAATCTCATCCTTCCTCCTCTGTGTCACTAAAATAATAGTAATGATTATTTCTCACTTTTTTCCACTATCGTTGATGAAGATGAATCCACTAGACTGGAAGCTAACAGCTAACTAGGACTTAGTGATCAAGAGCTCAAATTTAAAATGTGTTCAGAAAAGAAGATGGTCCAAAATTATGAAAAGAATACCCTATACTAAGGAAGTAATCTTGGGAGTATAAGTGAGACATCTTTATAATGAAGAACATCAATGATAATTGGGAGTTCTGTAAAAAATTTATCAAGAGATGCTGGTGAAACTGAAAGTTTGCAATCAAGGAACAAGTTTTCCAGATTCTCAGATATTTTATCCTTACCATAAAACACAAATACAAGTAACCAAATTGTCTCCTTCTTTGCCTCAAGTCCAGCCCTGGCAGTAAGTCTTACTGGTAAAGGTATGTGCTTCAATCTAAGATGTACAGACATTTCACTTAACACAACATGGTATTTTAACTGACAATATCATCATACAAATCATAATGTGTCTATTAAAAAGACTAAGAATATCCATCTGACATTTTAGTAAGCCAACATCCAGGTCATGCTGAATTTCATGTTAGCATGACTGTGCAAAGATCAAAACTTGGGTGGTAAATTATTCAACAGCAAAATTCAAGATCTGAAGTAAAAGTAAAATTCGTGGATAACTCAAGAAGAGGTGTAATAAAATAAATCTAACCAGTCTAACCATTTTATAGATCCTAATAACCAGTCTAACCTAGTTTATAGATCCTAACAAAAAATTAGATATCTGAGGAAAACTCTGTGAGGGTCATGAAGCCTTAAAGAGTGAAGAATAAGGGTATCTCCCCTCAAAATCAGTGGTTTTTAAAAGGCTTATTTAACATCAAAAACTCAACATCAGGGATGCCATTTTGAAAATCATGAGTTAGCCAAACATAAAACATTTTCTGAGTACAGAGATAACAGCAACAGCTTGAAATACCATGCCAGGCAACGTATTGGAACTTATACCACAGTACTGTATGGCCTAGAGTCTTTATACTTTGTTTTTAAATTTAGAAGCTAAGAATCTTAAGTCTATCATTCATAAATTACTAACTTATGACAGTCACCAAGAAAAATTGACCGTGGTCTCTATCAGCAGTAGGTAGAATCCCAAATTTTGAAGAATACCTACTAAATACTAATTTGTTGTCAAAAAAGAAAAAGAGCGGTGGCAAAAATGTTTTACTACTGAGGCCAACACTGAATTACAGGGGTTAGCGGCAGGATTAGCAGTGATAGCAAGAAAATACACAGTATTATGGCTTATAATTATTGGTATTATCAAATGGAATTTAGTTACTACTGAGCAGTGATTAAAAATGGATTCACCCTCATAGGCAGAGCTCACTTCATAAGTGTTGCTGAAACTCTTTTTAAAAAAATTATCTTTTTTTGAACAATCTAAAGCATTGTGTGGGAATACAATACTCCCCAAAAGATGTTCTTAAGCTCTTTTGAAATGGAATAGACAAAAAAAAGAAAGAGAGAAAGCAGTCCCAAAATACTGCATAACCTACTTGTCTTACTTTCTTCCAGCTCCGTTATTGACTACGGGCTATCTCTATATGTGCCTTTTTCTTATTATCCTGAAGGAAATGTTATATAGACAAGGGACTCATTTTCATTTTCCCTGCTGCTGGAGTACATCACCAAACTCACACAAATTGTGCTTTTTTTTGCTGCTGGTGAAATAGCAATGCAATTGTCCTAGGTATTTCTACACAGAAGACATTAAACATTGGAAAAAAGAAGTCAAATTCCTCAATTCATTCTTTCTCTGCCTCAAGAAGGTATGAGATATAAAATGAGGGTGCTTTGGAAATCAAAGAATTGCTGCTAAAGACATCATCCCCATGTTCCAAAGATATAAAAATCCTTGCTAAATATTTTTGAGGAACGTATGCAAACTCTTCAAGAGAAATGAGGAACCGAAATTTCAATCAGACCCAAAGGGGAAGGATTTGGCTTTGAATTATTAAAGTGCTTTTAAGAGCATACAAGGCCATAGACCATACAAAGAGAATAAATATATCAGGAAGTCAAAACTAATGCATGGAGTGGAAAGATAGATTTCTTTATAGGCTCAGTATAGCTTTTTTTTTTTTTTTTTTTTTAATGTTGTGATAGTAACAGCAGAAAGAAGGTTGTTTCTTTAAAAAAAAAAAAATCTCTGTACTTGCCCTTGGGGATTTGTTTCAGGCACCCTCCTGAAAGGATAAAGGCTTTGTCATTTCACTTTGTGGTACTGATAAAAAGTGGAAAATGTCCCAAATTTTCCCAAAACTGCCTCATCTCTTTGAACCTTTTATGTTCAGGGGCATTCCCTGAGTGATGGGAATTGACTGCAGCACGGACCCATGAACTGGGCTGAGGTCACTGGCACAGCCTCCTCCCTTATGTTGAGAAAAGAAGTGAAGAAACTCAACTAAGAAACAGGCAAGGCTTGTTTCCTTCCTTCCTTCTTGCTTCCTTCACTCTGTCCTTCCTATCTTCCCTTTCCCTTGTAGTCCCTTCTTCCTTCCATTTTCTCTCCTCCACATATTAAGCCATGCCTTTTTACTCCACTGGTGTTTCCCAGATGGAAGGAAGCAGCAGAGTAACACCAGAAAACACTCCAGATATGAGAAAAGACGGATACATCTCTAGCCTAGAATATATCATAAAATTAAGTTGTTGGAAGTCCAACTGTGGGAAGTCACAAACGATGTTCAACCGTGAAGATCTTCTTCCCTCATAAATATGCTTTTTGTTTTGTTTTGTTTCCAAAATTGTGAAATTAAATCCTCCCTTCCAGGAAGGACATTGATTTTCCATCACCACTGAGAAAACTTCTTCAACAGAGAGGTGAAAAAACTGGAATTTCTATTGACATATCACAATCAAATGAGAGCCTTTGGCTATTTCCTCCAGCCCACTGAAGCACCAGGGTGAAATAATACATCTTGCTGTATAAAAAATATTCTTAAAAATATTGTTGCTAATTCACTTTGGGGAGTTCGACCTGGAAGGGCCTCAGGTTACTGTATAATCTTAGCAATTTTTTTTTCCTAGACTGAAGCAAACCGTCAAATTCCATAAAACAGTTACAGTACTATTAAACAATATGCTTTCCATGGCTGATTAACTGAACAATTGTGCTCATATTCAGTCTCAAGTTTCATCTCTTCTTCTTGACATAATGATTTTTAAAATTATTCCATGGTTTTTCTTATGATTTCACTCTTGTGCAACTTCACCTAGGAATTTTTTTATCACTTGAGGTAGAATTATGATGTATATAATTGGTTGCCTACAGCAAGATGAGTGCTTAAGTGAGGACCACAGACTTTCTCATAGAATAAAGTAGAGTCCTCTGGGAGGTCACAGGAAACATCCTTTTTATTAATATAATTGATACACATGTATATTGATATCACTGATATACAGTATTCCATTGGGCACTATCTTCAAGCACATGAGTCTCAAAAACTGCCCCTGCCAGGAAGAGTTGTATGCATGTGTTGTTACATATCACTAAGTTATTTAAAAGCTTGCTTGAAGTTGGAGTCAAATATAATCAATGACAAGAGCTCAAATAAACTTAAAGAGTGCCAAATTCACCTGTGGGCCAGCTCAACTTTCCATGAAGTTCACAAAGGGCACAACACTTGTAACCTCTGAAATATCCACAATGCAATGAACAAAATCAAAAACAGCATAAAAAAACAGAACTGAATTTTCTAAATCCTTAAAGTGCTCCCTGCTGCAGCAGCCAGCTAACATTTGCAATTTTTTTTGCTTTATTTGTCTTTATCAGATGAAGTTCTGAATGTCCCCATCAATCCATAAGATAAGAAAGTTCCAAGGTTTTTTGCATTAAAAAAAAAAACAAAACAAAAAAATTTAAAAAAAATGCATCATTAATTTAGCAAGCTGATCCTTCATACTGGACCGATGTCAGATGTTATATGAAAGCATGAGATCAAAATGCAGAACAGAGTTTGGGAAGTAGCTTGGGTTGTGCAGCTACTGATTGATTCCCAAAGAGCTGCAATAGGGTTAACAGGAGCACATGAGTAAATGTCCTATTACCAAGCTGAGTTTTACATTTCAGCGCCCTGTCCAGAATCCTTAGTGAGTATAAATCAGCATAAACTGGCTGTGGATATGGCACACTAATTTGTCAGATCCCACATCCTTTGGTGAAAAATAATCCTTTCTTCCTTCCCATCCTTGAAAATAAGAAAGTTTTTTTGTGGAAGACTGACATTTCACTTCTAGTCTGTGCAGAGAAATGTATCTAGTGTTTGATCTTACTTGCCTTCCTGCATTGTTTCCCCCTCCTACTTGCTGTTCTTGTTGAACAAGAACTTAAAGGTTCAAGCCCTTTGGGCATGAGTATCATGATTAGCAACATGGACATTAAAGCTTAGGTACTGTGACAGTTGTACCATATCCAGCATTCACTTCAGTAGCAAATTGAAATACCTTAAGGAATAAATACTAACCTCAGACAACAGACTGTGATCCCAAATCAAATTCTGGAACTGAATTATCCTTGAAAATTGTTTCAAAACTTTCTTATTCTTCACGTACCTGTCAAGACCCAATATAAGCCCACAGAGTTTATTGCTGTTTAATTTTTCCTTGCTGCTAAAAGCACATTGAAATTACATTCCACCAAGTTTCTATTAAGGGAGAAAGGAAAATGGCAAAAGTCTGAGATTCTAAACTGCTTAATTGGCTTCTGATACAAAGAAGCTGACATTCCTTCCTGCTCTACAAGAGAGGAAACCCACAGAGCACAAAATGTAGAAGCATATAGGTATTCATTTATTTAGGTTGCTCCTCAGTGAGTTTGCTGATGTGATGTGCAATTTTTAGAACAAGGGTAGGTGGAAAAGTGACCTGAGAGTCATAGGATCTGGATTTAAGGTAGGACTGCATTAGTAAAGTAACAGCATTAGGATCCACAAGGCTGCTACTTAACTGTTATCTGGACTCCAAGGAATTCAGATTTCTACACTAAGTTTTGTGTATGTATACAGAAATAGGAGAAAAAAAAAAGTCAGTAAAATCCTCTAAAGGTTCCACTTGCTCTTTGCTTGTATATATTTAAAGCTAGATAATATTTTTCAAGTCTGTGAAATGCTGAATTGTGAAGATCTTCAAGGAGTGAAAACCAAGCCCTTCTGGGGACCCTCTTCTATTGATAACTGCTTCCCTTGCAAACGATTTTTTCTTGAGTCTCTTGGAAATTCCCCTTTTATGTCTTTGACTCCTGCCTTTTGTCCTTTCACTGTATAGTTTTGAACAAAGTCTGACTCAATTAGTGGTGGCAAAGGACTGTTAAAAGCCTTTAGAGGAAGCTTTTCCAGCCTCAACCAACTCAACATCTCCTGGTACCCATTTTGCTCCAAAGCCTACTCATACTAAGAGCTTCTTGCTCTAAATATGCATATCCTTTTTTTTTTTCATGACTCCTTTACTGGGAACAGTTAAATTCAGACACTTCCCTTTGTCACAAGAGCAGATTCCTTCATTTGTTGCTGCTGCACGCCATGAGTTTTCTGCCACTTCATCTCTCAAACTGGTTGAGAGCCTCTGAGCAGTGGCCCTGCCCCTCAGGACAGTGACAACTTCTCTCATCTTGGTGTCAACCCCAGATTTGCTGCAGGTATGTTCCCTCTGTCTGTACAAGTTAGTAATGGACAGGTCAAAATCTCTGGCTCAGAAACATCAGAGATTCTACCAAAATCAGAGAATCAACCAATTAGGTTGGGAAAAACATCTGAGACCCTTGAGTCCAACCTTCAACTGTCCACCACCTTATCAACAAGAACATGGCACTAAGTGCCACATCCAGTCTTTTCTTGAACACCTCCAGGGGTGGTGACTCCACCACCTCCCTGGACAGCCCATTCCAATGTTTAAAAACCCAGTGTTTACTACCTGAGCTAAAACAGGATCTGGAATTAGGATACATCACCTCTAATCTGTACATTTAATCAGAAATATGTAAAGAAAGGCTTGTTCGGCTGCTGAGAAAATACAGCAGCATTTTCTGTTTATTTTGAAGTGCAAGTAGAACAATTTCTTCATAGAGGTTACACCTAAAATAAACTCTTGTGCCTGAATAATTTCAAAGACACAGTTTTTTCTCATTGCAGCACGCTCTCAAATAGGGAACCCATTAAGATCAAGGAAAAAGTTAAATTCCTGTTGAATTTGCTCAACTTTATGGAAAAGTACTTGGGATTGATCAGGTTAGAGAATGGAGAGAAAAAAATGAGGAAGAACATCATCTTGGGTATTCCTCTGGGACAAAAGCATTGTGGGTTCCTAGGATTACTCTCATATTTTTCTTTAGAAATGGAGCTTCATGTCTTGTCCTTGATTCCAGAAAGGACAAATCGCATTCCTCACTCTCTGTGCTTCCAAATATTCTTTCATGTCTCAGCATCAAGTAAATCACAGATGCCATGTGTTGAGCTTTTTCTTACTGTTGGCACTTGATTAACGAACACCAGTGTCTGACATTGGAAAGCAGGAGCCTAAGTGAATTCTTACATAGGGATGTTGAAAAAACAAACTCTGTGATATAAACAGTCCAAATAGTCTCCTATTGATATATCTCTAACACCTTTATAGATCCTACTGGGGAAACTCTAAGAATCTGGAGTGGCTGCAGTGGGCCAGATTTTGCATGTTAAAACCTAGAATCAATCAGTTAACAAAATAATTAGTTACAGATAAATAAAATAATAGGAAACAAAAAGAAAGGAATCATGGGAAATTAAACTTGACACTTGTCACCCAGATGAAATTAAAAATGTGGGAATAGATGGGAAGGCTGTCTCAGGAGTAAATATTTCATGGGGAGTGATCAGGAACAGTCGAAAGTAGATGACTACTCAAATTCAGTTAGACAGACATACTTTATTTTGTTTTATGGAAAGTCTAGCATCTAAATCACATTTAGAAATGTGGCTGTCATCAAATGCCAATACCAAATAGCGGAGGAGTGACATGAGCTTTTACTCACTCCTTAATTAATAATAGCCTTGTTTTGTAGAAATCAGACTTTAGGAAAAGCTGTCAATTCATGCACAGAAGAAATTCATTGACAATTCACCTCCCTATCAGGCAGTGGTTCTTAGATTTACTCCACAGCTTGAGTTAGAATTTCTCTGGAGCCAGAAAAAGTTGCAAAGCAGAAGAGTTGCTGCTGCTTAGGGTGGGATCTTGCCTCTTGGAGCAGTTGAGACTCCCACAGTCCTGAAACCATTGCAATAGACAAAATTGTTCTCTGGCTACCTGCTACAGCCAGGTGTGTGTCCCTGCAGTTTAAAGTAAGAATCTCCATATACATGTGTGTGTATATATATATATGATGTATGATGTATGATATATATTGCCTGCAGTAATGGATCTCAGGTGCTCAGTACTGCCCAGTTGCTGGCCCTGCACCTTGAGACCTCAAAGATGCCAACACTTGGATATAAGACCATAGAAACATTTATGCTTGAAAAGAGCTCCAAGAGCATCAATTCCAACCATTAATCCATTGAAACAGTAAGATTATCATTCCAATTAGTGATTCACAGACCCACTTGCTCACACCAACACATGATAGTGTGGGTCCCTGTAATCCCCCCCTTAGACATACTAAGCTTCTACTCAGAGACTGGCTCTTGGACCCAGAAACCTCACACAGAGACACACACATGCAGAAGGGTCCCTTGGTTGATCTCCAGACCTTTTGGACACCTCACTAGCTGGCTGGGATGTCCGGGTCCCTTTATTAGCCAGCTCAGAGGCTGAGCCTCTCTTGAGCCCAGACCATCTCCATATCAGTGCCCTTCTCTCACACATCAGGGATCCCACCTCCCAGGCACTGGCCTCCCTTTTTCTGAGAGATCATGTGGAAAACTGCTCCACTGTCCTACTGGGCGAGGCTTGGAGCAACCCTGGAAGAAACTGGAACTCATGTCTAAGGCTGGGGCTCCCCAGCCTGACTTTATGTCTCTGGACTCCTCTGTACCTGTGGAGGAGAGCCTTTAACCACATGATCTGTCACTGATCACTGTAATTTGTCTCTGTTACTTCTGAGTCAATACTGAACACTTTCAGAAGTGAGGAAACCCTGAACCTGCCTGGTCCTCTACTTCAATGATTTTTTTCTCTGCTTTTTTCTAGTTGCTTCTTAAATTTATTTTTAAAAAAGGTGACTGTTTCATTTACTATTCTGCTGTAAACCCATGATCAGAGAAAAATTGAAAGTGATATGTGAAAAAACCCCACAAAACACAAAGCCACCAGCCCAGCTAAAAGCTTTTTAAACATCCTGATAGTAGCAAGAGTTTATTAGTTTCTATAGTGCATAATAAAACTGTGTGCATGTGTATTTATTCTTATCAGTGAGGTTTACAAGCAAGTACTATCAGCAGGAAGAGCAATTGCTACTCCCTTGTTTCTCTCATTCCCCACTTACATAAGTTATTCCTGTTTTGTCTTCAGCAAAATAGCATTAGACTTTAATAACAACGGTATCAAAAGCTTCAGACATTCTCAGCTAATTCATAACTAATAAATAAGGTACTTTATGTGCTCTGTACTACCATCAAATACTCTGGGGGAGAGGGAAAGTGGGAAAATTAGTTCCAATAAGTAAAAGAAATTAGTTATTGAGAAGGCGGCTTCTTCCCAGAAAGAGTAAATATTACTATGTGGAATAATTTTTTCAAACTATTTAGTATTTTCTCTCCCTTTATTATTTTCCCTTACAAAATCACTCACCACAACCAGCTAAACAAATGAAGGGTGTTGCTAAATTGAAATCCTTACTCAATGCTCAACACATTTCAAAGCTTTAATATGTGAGGGTTTTTTTTTCATTTCTCTCTTCTGATGCACACATTCTCCTTTCTGTTTTTATGCTGAAAGGAGTAACAAATATTTAAGTTACTCACACAATTCATCAAGATTCGTTTGACTCCCTCATATCTTTTGTAACTGGCTCATTCTCCACAGTGTCATGGTCAAGGTACTCACTTTGCTTGACCAGTCTCTATATCCCAGAAAGATTAAATTAACAGTTACACTTTTGAGGGGGGAGAAACCAAAATGGCTTCACTAAAGCAAAACATACCAAGGAAGCACTAACGATTTTAGATTTGGAGTACACAGATTTCACAAAGGCAAGTGTGATGAATAATAAATTTGGGTTCCTCTCCTATTTCTGTTCCTCATGCCCATGCTCAGCGCGCCAGTGCTGCACTGGGGAGCACAAACAGGAGCCACGACCCCTCGTTGTCACCTCCTGGGGTCGCGACAAGCAGGGAAACCCCTTGGCCAGCAGGGGGGTCTGACCTCAGGCAGGGAATTCTCTGAGGATTGCGGGGGAATGGGATACAGCGGGATGGAGTGTGGGGGCGTGCTTCTGCCCCTGCTCTGCTCCCTCTCGTTCTTCCCGATCCCCCCGGGCCGCCGCCAGCAGAGGGCTCGGTCCAGCCTGCGGAGCGCCCGCTCTCCGGTTCCCGGCATTTCCCGGAGCTCCTAGTGCACCCAGTGCTCCCGGTTTTTCCCGGTGCTTCCTGGTACTCCCAGTGCTCCATGTGATGAATAAATCCTTCAGAGAAAGTTTTATATACTTGGTCAATTACAGCGGTTAGAGTTGTATGATTTTATAAATGTTCCTGGTTGTCTGTTCGGTCCGTCAAGCCTTACCTTGTCCCAGTTCTTAATTAATGTTAATTGTTAATGTTAAGTTATTGGCCTGACCCTGTTTCGGCCCCGATTGTCTTACCCCATATCCCCTTCCCCTCTTATGGGGTTATGCTGTCGCTTCTTCCCAAAAATGGCGCCTGTGACAGATGAGGAGGAGTGATGTCAGAGGAGTACATGCAAATGAAGAAAGACGCAGAGAACTCTGGGACAGCATGCAGACCTGATGCCCCTAAGATAACGAGCCCAAGTAACATCTAGGACTGAAAATAGTGTTCCCTAGTAGGGAAAATAACGGAGAAGGCAAATTCACCATCCGGAGCTGCTCTATGCTGTTGCTGTCATCTAAATTGCACCCTACCACCATGACCCCCCTTCATACAATGGGTCATGCTTGTATTTTTAGGGATTTGTGAGGTTGGAAGATTTAGATGTGCCTGTGGAGACACAGGTGCTTTTCTTGTCTGTGCTGTTTTTTGGGGACGGTTGTGGTGTGTGCAGCACTTTGGAGTCTCCATGCAGAGCTGACCTGCAATGAAAACTTTACGAAATGAGCTGATCTCTTTGCTGGTTTATTTCAGCAAGAGCTCTATCTCTGTGCATTGCCAAGAGTAAAGAAACTTTTAAAAGCAATCAAAACCAATTAAAAAAAGAATGTATCCCTGACTAGCACCAAAGTAGCAGATTTATCTGACACTGAGATCCAGCAGAAGACTGATGCTTTTGGAATAAGGCTAGAGATTTGAACTCAACAATTTTTATTGTCTTGTACCAACTCTGCCAATGGGGGGATATTCCCAGGAGCATTGCTAAAAATTGTGAACAGCAATCGGGTCTAATGACTCCAACTAATGTCTAAGCTATACCTGTGTAAGCACCCAGTGTGACCCCCTTCCCTTTTCACTGACCGGTCCACTGGGATATAACATAGGATGCAGACTGCCTCTTTCATATAACCATTTCCTTTGCCTCTTCTTTCTTAGGTCGACCTCATAATTCTCATTTCCAGAGCCCTCTATATTGAATTCTGCAGCCTGGTTTTAGGGTATGTTTGTGGCCGGATATTAACATCTTATTATTGGCTGTCACTGCAGAAAAATGAGTTGGAGACTTAGGGTTTGGTTAATCTTGCACAATGCGCACAGCCAGACTAAATATCTCAGCTCCTTTTACAGTCAACGGAGAGAAGCATTTCCTTCTTGTTGCAATACAGCTTCAACTAAAGTAGTGAGTTAAAAACTTCATATCTGCCCAACTGAATAAGGAACAAGGATGATAAGCTTAGCTGTAAATGGCCTTACTTAAAATGAAGTTAGTTGAAACCCACCTCCATCTTCTGGTCCAAAAAAACTTGTTCCAGCTGTAGTTCCTTTCTTCTGCAGCAGCCTCTGGCTCAAAGCACAGGCTGGCAGAGAGGCATAGCTGAGCTGGCTCAAACTGGCACCACTAAAACCACAGTTACTGATTTGTCTCTTGTGACATTTGGAATGGGTTAGTCCAGGTAGGGGTCATTTCTCTTTTCGTGTCTCATTGGTAAGGAAGGAAGCTTTGGAATGATGTGAATCCCTGCTGGAATGCAGCATAAATATCAGAAAGTGGCAGAAAATTGACCTACCCTCTCATCCTTATGTGAAGAGACAAGTACACAAAACCTGCCACAATTAATCATCTGCTTCCTAACCAGCTTTGGTCAACCTGAGAAGCCTAGGGCTGTTGTTGCCCTAATTCTGTACAAGAACCAGATCTATATTTCTATTTACATGCAAACTGGTCCTTCAAATCACTGTACTTTTTGCAAAGATGAGAAAAGAGAGCCAATCTGATGATTTAGTGACCCAATCCCAAATGGCAGGGCAAAGGATCTTTCATGGCAAATCCTGTGAGCTCTCTTCCATTTCTCCCTGGAAAATTTAAATTCTTTTTCCTTGAATTTAAAAATAAAATTTGCCTATAAGGTCTTCACTAATTTTAGTGTAAAATAAAGAAAAAGACGCTATTTTTTGTTGTTTTTTTTCAACATTCCCACAGTCTGCTATTATCAAAATGCTTTCTATAGGTGTCGTAGTTTTCAATCCTTGATGAATATATGCCAGTGTGATAAAAAGCTGAATTGAGTTGATCATAATCTACAGTTAGATGACCGTGCAGACCCTTATTCTTGTCAAGCATAATTAAGTTCACAGACGGTGCCACTTAGTCCTTGAGTCAGTCTGCAGCTGCTGCTTCTTCTTAAGTGCCTCTCCTGCCTGAGAGAATTCTGCAGCTGCTAAAGAACAGCCTTCTCTTACCTTGACACATCATTGCTGCCCCTTTCTGGATGAGTTGTAAAGCACTGTTGCAACCAATCAGGGATAAAATTATTATTTCCTGGGCTCATTCTGTTAAGTGTGCTTGTTTCTTCTATCATGTTCTGACACTCTGTGTGACTCTTGGGGTGTCCTGTGCAGGAGCCAGGAGCTGGGGTCTATGATCCTTGTGGGTGCCTTGCAACGCAGGTTATTCTATGATTCCATTCCATTCTTCTGCCTCCTCCAGGCTGTTTTGTTGGAAATAAATGAGCATTAATCCTTAACACAAGTATAGAACCTTACAGCATCTCATCCCTGGTCACTTGCACCAGTGACTGAAGGAGCTCCTGGTGGAGCAAAAAACTTTCCTGCAAGTCTGAAATGTGTTCTGATCCCACATGGTGTTATTCAATGGCCCTGCATTTCAGCTTGGTCTTGCCTTGGTTCCATGATCATTTCATAGACATTACCAAGTTTCAAATGAGGCATCAACTTGCTCTATATTTCACTGTGGGCTCAAATTTCTCTTATAATTGATACTTTATGCATATTGGTTCTGTCCCTGGCTGGATCCTGAAGTTGTCTGAAAGAAGCTGCATCCCCGATGTCAGGATGTTTCAGTACAGCCCATACTGTTTCCAGATGGATCCTTTTGCATTATTACTAAAACACCAAGATAAGAGGCTTGTGCACTTAAAAAAGGGCAAAGCCACCACTGGATTACTAGTGTGGCTTCCAAGGGCAGGCAATATGCAACATTAACTTCATGGGTTTTTTTAGGAACACTATTGAACTGCAGCACAGCCGTCTTCTTGTATGGAAAAATAAGTGCAGGTGAGCACACACACACGCACACACACACACACAAATTGTGTCCAAGGAATGCTATAGGGCTCCCAGAGCACACTAAAAGTAAATCCTAAATGGAGTAGGATCAGAAGTCAGCCCCAGAGAGGAGTAATTCTAAAAGCATGGAAGTAAGTGAACTAGTTTTTTACTGTTTAGCCTGAGGTAGAGAGTTCTCTTCCTACTGTGGTCCCTAAAGATATTACTGCTCTATAAAAATCACCATGAGTTTTCACTCCACTTTTAGTGATAAGCTCTTTTTTTTTTTTTCTTTCAATCTGAGGATGACTATATTTAAAATGTCCTGATTTGAGTTTAATGTGGAAAATTCAGAGAAACTTCTATGAAATTTTCAAAGTTTGCATTCATAGCAGTGAGCACCTGCATTATTAATCAAAACAAACTGAAATAGGTATAACAATATTTTGAATGACTGCTATGACATATTTTGTCATCCCACTGCTAGAAGGAAAAACTTATAATCACTATTCTCTCTATTTCTTCATAAGAATTTCATCAGTAATTCTCTAGAGTGGAAAAAACTCATCAATCTAGATTGCACTTCTGGCAAATTTACACTAATTTTAAAATACCTTTTTCTCAGATTCTAATTTGTGCTTTATTCAGAGTATGAGAACTTTTCTTAGTAGTTTTATTTCTGATAAAAAACGAACAGTAAAGAACTTTTTGATTTTTCTTAGCAAACTACTTGATTTTAGACAATTAGATGGAGATACTAACAGAAATAGCTAATCAGATAACTGTCCAGTATTTCCTATAAACTTTCCCTTAGAATTCTAGAAAAGTTTTGAATTACTTTTCTTGATGTATTTATCTTTTTTTTTTTTTAACAATGCAGTTTTCTATGCAAAAAATACTGAAAGAAATTACAGAGCAGGTTCCTTCAAATAAAATGTCTTTATTTCTTTCAATATGTATTTTTGCCTGGAGCTATAACTGTTCATGAGACCCTAATTAAACTTGGTATTTCTAGATTTTTTTAAGCAGGTCCCTTTGTCCTTTAGCTTCTCTCTTTTCCACTTAGTCTTTGTATTACTACCATGAAACACACCAATAATCCATTAAAGTATCGTTTTCAAAGAACTGCTTAAATCCACAGAAAAATTTACCTGTTTAAAATTAATCAAATGCTTATGCATTCTTCTGGCCTGAGAATATGCTGCTTAATACAAGCAAGATCAAATCATCTGTGGAGACACAACTAGTCTTTTCTTGTGTGGTACTATCCAAATTTAATGATTCTTTGGTTCCTTGTACTTCAAACAAAAGCAGGTAATGATCAGACTCTTTCCACTGCTGCAAAAGCAGCACAATTCCTTTCTCTGACCTCATTCAGAATTGAATTATCTCTTCAAATACCTTAGTCCAAGGAACATGTAGCTGATGTATAATGAGTTTAAGACTTCCTGGATTACAGATTGAACATCACAAACCTAATTGAAGTGAGAAGGATCTGAAGGATCGCATTCATTTTTAGAAATGTCATCAGTCTAAAATTCTGAAACTCTGAGATGTGGCACCCTTGGGATACAATTAAACGCTCACCTCAATATGTCACTCAGAGGAGCATATATTTACAATTTCTCATATTAAAATGCATATAATTTCTTATAATAACATAGATATATAATTTCCCTAACACAGTAGTTGTAATTTCAATTCATTATCCAAACAGACTGATGTACTGATATCTATTTTATATATATATATAAAATATGTATATACATGTTCATAATACATGTATATGTATATGAAAAGAATATCTTATCAGGTCAAGTTTATGGCAATTGATTTGACCACATCAGAGAGAAAAACCTAAGATTCTTTCAATAAGGGCAGAGAGTATCAGATGAACGCTTTTTGTATTTAAAAAGATTTTTAAAAAAATCAAGTGAAAATTGAAAAGCATCTGTTGTAGTGCTATAGAGGCAAATATTAATCAAGATATGAAAGGTGGAGTGCAGATAATAACTGATGCACAAATAAGTAGTGGAGCTCAGTGGGTTGTGCTGAAACATTATTGAATATGAAGTCCTCTAATACCACTGTTTGTAGCCAAACATTCTCAGAAAATATAAAAAGGAAGACAAATAGGATGGAGAAAAATATAAAAATAGCATTTCTTATATCAAAATAAAACTTTTAAATACAGTTAAATAAGAGAACAATTATTTCTAATTTCTAGAGTATCTTGACTCTGAAGCTTTTTGGAAGTTATAACATAAAGAAAGGCAACATCTCTATTTAATATATCCTTTGATGAGATTTAGAAGGGAATTTTTATGAAAAATATTTTTTATGATGGATGAAGGTTTTTGGACATGAAAATTTATAAATACAATTCCTTGGATGAGCTCATCTTGAAACTGCAGAATGCTAATTAGAAATGTGACTGTTCTGCTATTCACTTTCTAGTGGAATGGAATGGTTAACACTTGCAGTGACAATTCTTATATACAACAATGCTTTTTTTCCCTTTTTTTTATTAAATACACCAGTACTCTTTTGTATTCTCTCCAGGCAGAAATATATAATTGTAGCACAGAAAATAATTGGTACATTACTCGCGTTAGCCCTTTGGGACTGCTTTTCCTACTCTTGTGAACATTACTGTTTAGCTAGGTTGCTTTTGCAGCCAAAACAAAATTTTAAAAAAGGAACTTATCTGCGTTTTAAAAGTAGACTGCTGAGATGGAAACTCATGTATCCCCCTGACAGAGAAGGGACTTGCTAGGTCTATAACCAAAATATCATTGACAATCTTTTCTTTAAATGACAGTGGAATACAAAGAGAGTCATTATGCTTATTCTGTTTAGGCACAATTACACTATGTTTTAAATGTAAACACCATTTCACCTTGACTTTCAAAAATGTCACTAATTCATAAAGAGTGCTAGATGGTTGAATTAGAATCTTCAAGAGAAATACCGCATCAGGACATAAATAATCTACAGACAATGTTTATCTGCAGGTGCTGGAGACACAGCCCGAATGTCGCGTCATCCCGGATCTGCCACTCATGAATAAGAAGGAAGTGGCTAATGATAATAGATTTGTTTGCAGTGACTTGTGGGAAGATGTGGAACCTAGTGCAAAAGAGTTTAGGAAAAGGACCAAAGATGTGTAGAAAGAGGGTTTAAGGTGTATTATGGGGGCAAGCTTCTGAGAAAAGAAGGCAAAAAGAAAAAGGTGCATGTGTGAGCAGGTTGATGGTCAGACCTTTTCTGGCTGACCATTGTGTCTTATCAAGTCAGTCTAGCCTGTATTGTCATTAAATTTTAAATGCAACTGACTTCCATGGACATGAATTTTCTGATTTGAGTGTGTTTGTAAGAAATCTATGCAGAATTTAAGTAGGACCAGCCAACAAGAAGCAAAGAGATCTGGAGGACAGAAGCTGGAGACCAGCTTCTGAGCTGAGCTCACACACTAGGCAGAATGCTGAGACTCCTTGATAGATAACACATTCCTAATAACAACTTTCAGACCTGATTAACAAAGGGTTTGAGAAGCAGAATTTATCTATCCTTGCTGATGCTCCTGCAAGAGATGATTGTGATTAGATAGGTGTAAATAAAGGCACTTCTCTCTGTCTTGGTGTTGGTGTAAATATGCTCAGCCTCTACCCTGTCTGCATCTGGAACCACCACCTGCAAGGGCAATGAGGGGGATGTGGTGAAGAAAAGGTTTATCAGTTCAGTCTCAGTCCCTGGAATGAATATGGAGCAAGTCCCCACCCCCAGGATCGTGTCCAAAGACACAAAGAACAAGGTGCCTGGGCACTGCAAGTGGATTTGGCAAGAATTACATGTTTAGGCTGGAGAAGAGAAGGCTGAGGGGGCATCTAATGGTTGTTTGTCAAATATTCTGAGCTAATGAGGGGTTACAGGAGAGCTGAAGCCAGACTGTGCACAGAGGAGGATGTCAAAACATGGACGAAGGTTGCCCAGAGAGACTTTTGAGAATATTTGGAATATTCATTTTGTGATCTTCAACATTCAACTTTTTAAGGCTCTGTAGCAACTTGACCTTCCTCAGAACTGATCAAGGATTGAATTTGAATTTACAGGTATCCTCAAATTTGCATTTTTGATGGTTATATGATCATACTCGATTGGATGGGAAGTGAACTTTTTTGGTGTCCCTTCCCATGGCAGGAGTGTTGGAATGAGATGATCTTTAATGTCCCTTGGCCCTCACGATTCACCTACCTTGTGTATGAAGTCTCACTTAAGTTTCTGGTATTTCAACTTGTTTAACAAATGAATAGGCAATGCAAAATCTCTCCCTTAATGTCTTCTGTAATTATATTAATAAATCTCACCTTGGATGATCTTTGTGTCCAAGTGTACTGAATCATGCAGCCTAAAATAATTTTTGTGTTTTCTCATAAGCCAAATCTAAACTGTAATTGAGGCAGAAAACAAATATTATCTGCCCACTATTTACCTCTTGTTTTGGGAGATAATAAACACTTGCCAACTATTTGGCACATCCTGAAATTACTAATGTTGTCATTATACTGTGGACATCTCAGAGGCAAAATTAGGCTCACCCAGAAGTGATATGGGAGCAGCTGTGCAAAGCCTGATACTCCTAATCCACTGCATACCCCAGAATACCCCCTTTACAAAGGAAACACTCTCCTGATTGCACAAGGTAGTGCCGAAGTCCTTGACAAGCATCATCTTTCTAAAAAGCTTTTAAACTTAAATCTCATGAGGAAAAATGCTTTATTGGACTAAGCGGAAAATTTTTACATTTCTACACAGTGTTTCTGGATTTTTTATGCCTCAAAGGCTGCTACAACATACCAATGAAAACAAATGATTGAAAAAAATGCATCAGTTTGATCAGCAATTGGATCTCAAGGAGGTAGGACAGGAGAACGTACACAGGGAAGGCACCTGTGTATTTTGTCTTACCATGAGACTTCAAAGGACAGCAGCATTTAGGCTCAGGATATGCCATCATTATTGCAAAAAATAGATAATGTACTGAACCTCTCTCACTAAAAAAACAAGTTTCATTTAAGCAAGATTAATGAGATCTTAGTTGTAACTTTATGGGAGTTTGGATCTTTGGGGGATTTCTCACATCCTTCTGCTGCTCAAGTCCTTTGTTTATTACTGAGGTTCTTGGTTCAATTTTTTTAATCTTTTTCTTTGCATTTTATACTCATAAGGCACTTTTTACAGTCTTGCAGGTGCTATGCAAAGCAACTTTCTTCTATCAAGATGCGTTATCACATGTGTCATGGATGCTTGACTCTCACATCACATATCCTTTCACTTCTGACTTCCAAACTGTGACAATCGATGTTGTCACTGAGCTAGGTTAAATACAGGTAACACATTGTGTGTTACAAGGTCAGTAATTCCTCTCAGTTCCTTTCCTGGCAACACTGTGCCCTGTTTTGGGGCTGACAGCAGTTTTGTGTATTTATTGCAATTTCTGTTCAGGAAGAATGTGGAAATTTCTGTCTTCAGGCTGGATTATAGATTTGAAGGAAAAACAATTCACACAAATTAATTATCTAGAGATTTTAAATCTGCAGATTCCTGACTCTGGCATGTTCTGAACTAGAGTAGAGGATATGCACCTGGTCACATCTAAAAAGCCCCTTGAAAGGCTGGGCTTTCATGAGAATAGAATAGAAGAATATATTGGTGCTAGAACCCACTCAGAATTTATGTGCACTTAGGAAAGAGCTTCTATATGACAGCTACTCCTTGAAACCCTTAAGATCCAAATGAGCCAAACAAAGTCAGCTGAGCAGAGACATATATTATTCTACGTGGCACAGAGCTGAAATAATGCATATTTTCTTTCCCAGAGATGCCTTATGCTCACAAAATCTTCACAGACTTCCGGAAGAAACACACATAAAAAGGTTGCAGGATTAGGCCATGAAGGCACAGCTTTTCAGAGGTATTGTTTCTGTCAAAGAAACAAACAGAGTGGCTTAGAAGGGCAAGCAACAGGGGAAAAAAACTACAATTTTTTTTTCATCCACACAAACCTGCTGTCTTTCTGAAAGAAGGTGAGATATGCCTTGAAATGTTGCATGGATTTTACTCATTTTTTGATACGAAAAAAATTGAAACTTCATGCAATAGAAGAAAAAGGGAGAGGAAGGTGAAAGGGTATAAAGGATATTTAAAAAATCATTTGTTGCAGTGTTAAACTTTAGGGCAAAGTACTTTTACACAGTGCGAGTCATTACAGAAATTCACCAAATGTGAACATGTTCCCAAAAACTTTCCAGTGAGATAATAAATGCCACACATTACATGCATCATGGAAAGCGAGAAGCAAAGAGATTTAGGACCCAGTGAAGAGAATTATGAAATTACATCTATTAAAAATTTATGGGAAAATATTTCTTGCCACACAATGGATGACAGCAGTATAAATTTGAAATTTGTGTGAGAAAATAAACTATTTAATGACAAAAGGTCTAAACAGAACAATTGTAGTCCTGGGATACTAAATGCTGATCTTGATCCAGTCAGTTACTGCTATTTGTCTGGAGATTTGGACTCAGGCTTTTCTGTGTGATTCTGTCCAACCACATAAAAGAACTTCTTTTTGCACTACTTCCCAGTTTCTTCTTTCTAGGGGTGATGACATCAATAGTAACCATAAATTTGATTCAGCAGTATTAAGGTATCCTTTTTTTACACTGAGCATAGCCAATGGATGTGTTGCTATTTTTCAGCTATCACTTTTCTTTGAATCAACAGATTCTGTAAAATAAAGTAATATCTATTACATTTGCAGCATGCCCTGAAACCAAAGGACATAGCAGAATCCCAGTAGTGGAAATGGAAAGGCTCTTTATGCATCAGAAGCATGTTGAAAACAAAAATAAATATCAATAAGTAATGGAAATTTAATTTTTTTTTCCAGAATTTCCAATGCAATTTAAGACATCTCCACGGTTACAAGCTTGGGATTTGAACATGCAAGTCTTAAACAAGAAGTTACACTTCTCATTTTTAATAATGTAAAAAGGTGAGTTAATCCTCTCCTAAAATACTTACCACTTTTTCCCTAATGCATAGATATTGTCTTCAGGGTATGATGATGAAAGCATCCATTTTTAAGTTTCATTATTACCTCAAAGTACAGACTGAGTTTCTCTGGGTTTGAGGTTTTTTTAGTAGCCACAGAAATTTCAATAAATTATGGTTTCTCCTGCCAGTTGTAGCAATATGGTGTAATTTTATGGTCAAGGGTTGCAGAAATAGATATGATTGTCACTGTTACAATGCAGTGGGGTGAACCAGCAACCAGAGTTGAGCTATACATCCCAATGGGTTCATCAGAATTTCTCTGGACATAGCTAGAGCCAGGATTTCCCCTAGTGTCCTTCAGATGTGAACAAAAACAACACATAGATAAAAGGAGATCTCTATGTTTCTGCTGTGGTGGTTTGAAAGGTCTTTATAGGAAGTATCTGATAAGTGTCCATTATGTAACTCTAAGCACTTGAAATGAAAACCCAATACCTAATTTTAGAAAAAAAAGTACAAATGTAAAGGAATCAGTGTAGTTTTTGCAAATTTGCTTTCTTATAAATCACTGAAGAGCAACCTTTTTGTTCTCTACTTTTAAATAAACACCATGTCCCATAAGCATAATTATAAAGAAGTCACACTTCCATGAGACTTTATTATCTTGTTCATATATATGAAAGATTACAGTCTGAAAGCCAGCTAATTATCTAGCCTAAAACTTAAATAAGTATATTCTAAAATAAAAATAAATTACTTCTATTTCATAGAGGGGCTTTTATATAGACTAGATGTTTCAAATAACAAATGGTGTAAAAAGCAAATACTCACTCAGAAGAAAAAATTGTCTAATTAGTGAAGAGCATGAAATTATAGGGTCTGAAACTTAAATGGTGTGGTTGCTTTCAGCAAAAAAAAAAAAAAAATTCAGTCTAGCTGAAATGAAAATAAGCAGGATCTGTCTCTATTTCTGACAACACTCTGTCGTGCAAATGAAGAAAAAACTTTTCCATTTCATTTTTCCTTTTTTTTTTTTTTTCTTGCCCATGCAGATTACTACATCTTCTTACATTATCTAGAGAATTAATCTGAGCTGGCATCTCTAGATTATACTGTAATACTAAAAGATATTAATGATGGCAGCATTTACCAAGAATTTAGAAATTCAGAAAAATATTTAATTTCCTTTAAAGTATTGACATAACTGAAAGGAAGATAATTTTCAGTGGTATCACATGAAAGGACAAGAGGCAATGGGCATAAACTGAAATGCAAGGGATTCCATTTAAGTAGAAGAAAAAAGCAGTTTTAAACCGTTAGTTGAGTAAAACACTAGAACAGCCAGCCAAAGGAGGTTGTGAAGTCTCCATCCTTAGGGACATTCAGTCTCCAAATCCAAATCCAAATCTCCAAACCTGGCCTAGATTCTTTAGACATCCTCCAGAGATGCCTTCACACTGGTTCTTCATTTGTTTTTTATCTTAACATTTCATCTAAACACCCTTTCATTGCTTGTTCATCTGATATCACTGAGCTATCCATCTTGGCTTAAACTGAACAGCTTTCAAGGGGTGAGATTGAAATTTAGGCTTGAAGATCAACTAAGACTTGAGGCTTAACTTTCCAACTCCCTGATGGTCAAAGCATGGTGTTAATAATGCCAGAGTTGTGGGTTTGATAGCCCTATGGGCCATTCATTTAAGAGCTGGACTTGATGACCCTTGTGGGTTTCTTCCAGCTCAGAGTACTCAGTGAGTCTGAGGTTCTGTAAATAAAATTATCCCTGATTGAAAAGTTATATGACATCAGTTATCATTTTTTGTGTTGCTTTGTAGGTTATTTAAAGAAATAGCTCAATACAGTAAGATAAATTTGGACACAGAAAAAATATATACACATAGCACAGCCACCAATTTTTGTAAGGGTGATAACAGCCTATCTACCACAAAAAAAAGTATTTTTCACTTTTGAGCTCCGTAGTAAAGCAATGTTTTTGAACTTAACTAGCAAAATTTGATAGTGGTGTCAACTTCCTTTTTACATTTCCTTTAAGTCTGCCCTAACTAAGAGTGGGAGAGCAAACACAAACATATATCACACTGTTTCTGCTCTTGAGATCTCTTTGTCAAAAAGATGCCCCCCTAAGGTTTGATGAGAAAAGTGAAGGCTGCAGACTGTGACAGTTTGTTGGGTTTTTTGTGCAGCTTGCTCTTTTCTTTCTCAGAGTGAAAGATGTTGGGGAGATGGGTTGTTCTGTGCTAATCACCACCAGCTGCTCATCACCATCGTACAGCTACAGGTGCAGCAGTTCTGCTGCTGAGCTCTAGGCCTTCAATCTGCTCTTCCAAAACAGCTCAGCAACAAAAACCCTTTTTTCTCTCCTTTGTAAATATTCAAGGAACTCATCTGAAAGGCTTTTTTATGCAAAATACATTATCATCTTCAATCTCTCAGGATTTTTTTACTCAGGAAAAAAAGTATAGTAAATTAAACAATAGTGATGACTCGATAAGAAATGACGATCACTATGTCCTGTTGGATAAATATGTTCCTTTGCATGTTATTTCTTGTCTCTTAGTAGGGGCTCTGGCAGAGAAAATTGAAGCAATATTTGAAGGACACATTATATCTCTCTCTTCATCCTAAAGGACCATAGCAAGGCAGCAAAATGGTAAACATGAATAAGAAAAGTAACTGTATAAATCAGTAGGTAGATTGATAGAAGATTAAAATAAATGCATATACTACTAGATTAATCCTCCAAGGAATATGATTGTAAAGTATTCTGTTGCTATTTCTACTGGCCAACCAATGAAAGAAAACATTATTTGCTCTCTGTGCAGAGAAAAGAGAGGCTAATATCTAGTTTTATCCAAATAATATACAATATAAGGTATATATACAATCTACTTTGTCAGATCTAGCAAATTTGGGGCTGTTACAGGCAACATCCATTCCATCTGAGAAAAAGATGTTTCATGTCTACGCTAACCACCATCTTGTCATTCCAAACTGTCTGCTTCTAAACAGCTTTATTTAGGAGGTCTGCATAGGTTTGGGTGGTTGTGGTAGGTGTTATGGGATAAATACTTCTCAAATTCATAACTTAATTATGTGTCTACTGTCCTGGTTTTTGTTGAGATAATTTTCTTCTTGGTAGTTGGTACAGTGCTGTGTTTTGAATTTAGTATGAGAATGTTGGTAGCACACTGATGTTTCGGCTGTTACTGAGTAATGTTTACTCTAAATCCAGGACTTTCAGTGTCTCATACCCTGCCAGAGGAAGTGTTCAAGAAGCCATGAGGGAACATGGCCAGCAAAGGTGACCCAAACTGGCCAAAGAGATATTCCATACAGGAGAATGTCATACCAGTAAATAAACTGGGGGGAGTTTTCTGATATGAGGGAGTTGTCTGGGAGCCACCAATTACTGATCAGGCATTGGTCAGTGGGTGGTGAGCAACAGTATTTTACATCACTTGATTGTCTTGAGTTTTACACCTCCTTCTCTCTCCCCTATTCATTTCTAGCATTAGTATTACATTTTTATTATTATATGTTTGCTTATACATTTAATTATTTCACTATTATATTTTATTTTGTTTCAATTATTAAACTGCTTTGAATTCACAAAGCCTACATCTTATTTTGGATTCTCCTCCCCACTGAGGGGTGCAGAAGAGGTTGTGTGGTACTTAGTTACCAGCTGGGATTTATCTGTGATGTCTACACAATAAAACCTTTCACAATTAAAATAATGGGATTTGAAGGTTTAGAAGGGACCTTTAAGGTCATTGTCACGATCCACTCAACCTGAGCGGGAGTCGTGATGGTTCATTCGACCCCCAAGGTGCAAAAGACAAAAGGCGAGAGACTCAGGTTTTGTTCAGCAGAAAGCAGTAATGCAGTTTATTGCATGTAACAATTTAGTTTTGCGAGAGAGAGAGAGAGAGAAAAAGGAAAAAGGAGAGAGAGAGAGAGAGAGATAGTGAGAGAGAGAAAGGATGGGGATATAGCTACCAGCAGACAGGACGCATCCTCATGGTCGTCCGACGATAGACGGCTCTTCAATCCATTGGGGAGAAAGAGATCTCAAAGTCTTTTTAGGAAAGTCACTTCTTACAGTCCTTTTCCAAAGCGAGTGGCCTCTGGCCAAAACGTGGGGAGATTTATGGACTATTGTATGCAGAGATCATTGCTCCAAGAAACAGGTGGAACAGGACACTACAGCCAGTACCCTGCTTGTGAACAGTGTGCTGTGGCAAGCTTCAAGCACACCAACAAACAGTCCTTGGCAAGCACCCACCTCGGCCAGGCCAGAACTCAGGTCCAGGGCGAGTGGTGCGGTCCCGGGGTCTCAGTCTCTGGTGGTGGTCATGAGGCAGATCAGAGAAACTTCGGACCGACTCTTACAGTCATCCAGCTCCAAACCTCCCTGCTATGGACAGGGACACCTCCCACTAGACCAGGTTGCTCAAGTCCTTTTCTCACCTGGCTTTGAACACTGCCAGGACTGGGGCATCCACAACCTCCCTGAACAACCTGGTCCAGTGTCTCACCATCCTCACAGCAAAGAATTTCTTCCTAATATCTTACCTAAACTTCCCATCTTTCAGTTTGTACTCATTACTCTGTGTCCTGCCACTACCGTTTCTGATGGAGAGTCCTTCTCCAACTTCCCTGTTGACCCCCTTCAGATCCTGGAAGATTGCTGAGGTCTCAATGCAACCTTCCCTTCTCAACACTAGCAGCACTTATTATGTTGCCAATGATTAAATTTCCATCCTGTTTATTATATTCTCAAGCATAAAACTAGGTCTTTGTTGTTCTTTTTTTCCCGTAAGAAATAAATTTTAGGAGGTTAGTAGATCAAATGGGGGGCTAAGTGCTGATTTTTTTTTATTTTTTTTTTTAATTCTTTATCTGACAGAAGGCAAAATTGATGTGTTGAAAATGCCTGTAAAGGCACAGCATGTGCAGTACCAGATTCCCTGGAAGTAAGGTACTATTTAATGAGCAAAAGGAAGAGCAACTATTTTGCAAGTAATTTATAAAGTCTTTAAATGCTTAATGAACTCTGTTACCTGCAGAAGTCTAGAAGGGGCAAGCGAGGGAAAAGACACACACCAAAAAAATCAAACCAAGAAAACCCAAGATTATGAATAACAATCATTAAAGGAGCATTTGCGTAGTCCTAAGGTAAAAGGCAATATGAAATGATGGTTATCATATTATGCCAGACAGACAGCCTTCCTCTTTGTTTTGCATTTTTGGTGGTGGTGTTTTGCTGTATTTTGTCTCCTGGACATGCTTTTAAAATAAAGTATCAAATTCTTTGTAACTGCTGTGTAATTCACTTAGTTGAATACTGGACTTTTCTTTCAGAAATCCTGACAACACTAATCAGAATGAGAAGCAGACCAGACCTACAAGACCATCAGCTGCCACTGAAGATAAAAAAAAAAAAATCCCACTATTCAAATGAATAATCTTTTTTTCTTTCTTACTTGCTGAAAACAAAACAGAGACATTCATAGAACAGAAAGGGGAACCAACACCAAAAAGAAGCCGAAGTATTTTGAGAAATTAATAGTGTGTGGAAAGTCTCATTTTAAGGAAAAAATCACAACAGCAAGAAATTCAGTCTAGGATCTAAAATGCTTTCATCCATCTGTCACTAATTAAAAAGAATGTCAAAGAACATATGGTCTGAAAACTACAGGGAGTTAAAAAAGAAAACCAAGGGAGATGCACTAAGAGTGCACTTAAATAACAGTTTTCAGTAAGTCTGACAAATCCCCAGAAAGGTTGGTAAAGGACAGGAGGGTGACTTGGAATGAAGGACCACAAAGAATTCAACTATTATTATGAGTTTCTTTCTTTTATTAGATTGCAGATCTCAGAAGTGATAAAAAATTTCCCTTGGAAAACACAATGGAAACAGGCTGAGAGAGAAGCCAGACTCCTTCTCTTAGTTTGTGTGTCAGTTTTTCCATGAACATCACCCTTTTATAATTGCTTTTGTTTATCTTCTCCTCCTCTAAATTTTGCTGACTGCTGTATTAAAAAATCATGTTTCCCTTTTTCTATGCCTTTATGTTGAGTTCATTATTAAAGAATATAGTTTTCAAGAATTTAAACCCTCTTACTTTTTCAATAATAATGGTTTCTAATCTCTTAAGATTGAGCAGCAAAATGAGAGAAGAGAATGCAATGTTTTGGTTTAATAAATAACATTATGTGAGAATTATTACATTTGGAATTTTAAATGAATATTTTTTTATTACCACCACTTATCGCAGACAGAATCTTGTTCAGCAGTCACATACCACTTTTTCTTTCTTTAGCAGTTTGCATAATGGTGTGTATCCGTTAACAACATAATCATACCTTCCTCATAATTCAATCTTACTGCATTTTGAGTTTTATATGAGGAGTATTATGTTACTCTTCAATTTATCTTTTCTGCTTTTCCTCCTCAGAGAAATTTTCACTCCTTGTCATCCCTTCTTCCATGTTCATCCATATTCCTAGTAATTCTCATTTCTCTCTAGCAGAAGTTTTTTGGGGAATGAAACATGGAATAATCATATAGGCTGCAGAACATGCATCCTTATGAAGATTTTTTTTAAAAAAACCCACTCAGCCCTCAAAACCTATTATTTTTTCTAACCAAGACTCTTTAACTGGAAAAGTCCTTTAAACTAAGTTCCCTGGTATAAAAGCAAATAAATGAATGCTTGAAAATCTAACAGCAATCGCCTTATTTGCTTAAAAGCATTTATTTTTTCTTAATAATGCTGAAAAACTTCTGACTTTATAGGCTTTTTGATGGTTAAAACATTTAAAAGATCATTGCAGAATCAAAACATTTTAAATGTTACAAACATATACCTTGTTTGGTACATGAATACTTTTTCAAAATTTGATTTGTGAAATGTGATGAGTTGCATGGGGTTTTTCCTTTTTTTTCTTTTTCCATTTCAGGAATTGCTTCCAAAATCTCAAGAAATCTAAATTGTGAACATTACTTGCAGTTGAGCACAACCATATATAGAATATCCTTTATTATGTGTTCTCATTCATGCACTCATTCACAGATTGCTGGAAGCTGAGGAAGTGTATATAATGGGGGAGTGAGAAGGGAAGATGGCACATACATCTCCTCTGTTCTTATACACTTCCATAGGCATTTGCTGCTGGTAAAGAACATTTCAAGACAAGACAGAACTTTGATCTGACTCAACAAAGGTGTGACTTTCCCCTGCTGCTCTTCTCTCCAGATAGATACCACAGACCTGAAAAATACCAAGTTCACAACTGACTAGTCTTGAATTAAAACATGGAAAAATACCCGCAGGCTTTGTCCAAGACATTATGCCCTCAAAAACTCAAAAATTTACATTTTTGATAAAGATAATAGCTAGTTTCTGTCTTTTGCTCTGCTTGTACCTCCTAGAGCCCTTCAGGATCTTCACCGTCCATATAAGATGGTTCCTTCACATGGCCTTCTCATCTGTCCAAGTTGCTATAAAAGAAAAAAACAACAAGAAAACAAGAGGGAGGAGAACAGTTTTATTTAATAACATTTGACATTTATTTGTCTCTAGTCTAGTATGTCCATGTCCATTGGTTCTGCCTGCACAGTCTCTGACAGTTGTGCTGCAGAGCACATTGGGCCAGAGAGATCAGCTCAGCAGAAAGAAGGGTCAGCAAAGGTGGCCAGATCACACAGAGATCACACACATAGTGTGGAACATAGAAATGTACTGTCCTGGTATAGGGTGCTGTCTTTAGTTAGGATGGAGTTGATTTTTTTCCCAATAGCTAGCATGGGGCTGTGCTTTGGATTTATGCTGGAAACAGTGTTGATAATTCTGGGGGTGTTTTTTTTTGTCAACAGTGCTAACACAGCATCAAGGCTTTTTCTGCTCTTCACCCCACCAGGGAGGAGGCTGGGGATGCACAAGGAGCTGGGGGGGGACACAGCCAGGACAGCTAATCCCAGCTGGCCCAAGGGATATTCCAGACCACATGGAGTCCTGCTTAGCATATAAAGCTGGGGTAGAAGAAGCAGCAGGGAGAAGTTTGGAGTGATGGCATTTGTTTTCCCAAGTCTCCCTTATGTGTAATGAAACCCTGCTGTCCCGATGACTGAGCTCCTGCCTACTCATCCAAATTAGTCAGTTAATTCTTTGGTTTGCTTTTTTAAAATATGCATGGCATTCACTTTACCTATTAAACTGTCTTTTTCTCAACCCATGAGTTTTCTCAGTTTAATATTTCTGATTCTCTCCCCTGTCCTACGGGAGAAAGTGAGTGTGTGGCTGTGTGGGGCTGAATTCCCAAACACAGTTAAACCACAACACATAGAAACATGATACTGCTCCCACTTTGATCTTAGAAATATTTCTTTCATTCCATAGTGAAACCTTGATTTTTCTCTGGTATGCAAACCTTCATTTTCACTGGTGTGAATTACAGATCTCAACAAAGTGATAATGAAGACTACCCTCTAAAAAACACACTGTGCAAAATGACCATCTGCTTTGACTTCCCAAGGTAATATTTGCTTCTTACATTTCATTCTGAAAATTAGCATAGCTTGTGTTTATGCTTCTTAGTTCCCTCACTTCAAGGTGATTTTTACAGAGCAAGGATTTTGTTTGCCCCTTGCATCTGAACCCTGCTTATGGTCAAGCACAGGTAATACCAAATTCATAATCAGAATTTTTTCCTAATAACATATAAATTGTTTTCTGGAATTCAACAGATTGCTTAAGAGCTTGGTCCTCTGCACCTCATCAAAACCCAATTTGATTTGTATTTGAAAATTAGTGAGATTCTTAATCATTGCTGAGGATTGTGAAAGTGGGACCTTTTGGCTTCTGTGTGATGTGTTCAGCCTTGAAGAACTAAGGTCTGAATTATTTTCTTCCTCAAGTGTACTTCAAAACAGAGCAGTGCCTGTGCATCATAATGCAAGTACCCTGATTATTGAAATAGAACAATCATACATCAGATTACAATAAATTTAAATTAATTTTTCTGGCTGGGGTACAGGAAAGGAGGATTTTTTCACTCATTTAAGAATTTTTAAAGCCCTGCTGTGGTATTTTTAATGTCAAAACAGAAAATGTAGGAAAAAAAATAGGGACAGAGTAAGAAAAATTGAGATTAAAATGTCCAGAGTGTAAATAAAAAAATCTCCAGAATTATAAGTCAATATATATGTATTGTGCTCTTTTTTTGTTGTTTTGGGGGTTGGTTTGTTTGTTTTTTCAAATCTCCATGTCTTCAGGGTTTTGTATTGGTTATTGACACAGTAAATGACTAATTAAACAATTGAATAGGAAAGTTTCTAACCAGGCCATCAAGATATACATTTAAGAGACATGAGGAGATCAATTCCCTCTTTGCTTAGACATTTGTGACCAGAGAAAAGACTCAAGGGGAAGTACTGTCAATGAATGAGGGAAGAGTCAATGATTTCTAGCGAGAAATCAACCCCTATAAAGCTGTGGGTTCCAAGAAGATACAGCCGAGGCTGCTGAAAGACATAGCCAATATCCTTGAAAACCACTCTGTCAACAGATCAGGGAGATTTGGGAATATTCCTGGTGAATGCAGAAAAGTTCCTATCACACACCTTTTCCAAAAAGTGACAATCCAGAAGACTAAAGGACAATTACAAAAGTGCAAGGCAAAATCATAGAGTGAATCATTTTGAAACACTTTTCCAGAGAGATAAAAAACGTGATCGGTAACAATTAGCATGAATTTATCATGGGTAATTCTTGCATGCCCAACCAGATTGCTTCCTGTGATAAGCTGTCTGTGTTTGTGGCCAGGGGAGGCATGGTGGGCATCATTTGCTTTGATTTCTGAGAGGTTGTTGACACCGTTTCTTAAACTTTTCTGCCTATTCAAATGAACATATCTGGGCAACCAGACGGAAAAACACAGGTGAGGTACTTGGTCTCAGAGAAGCGTTGTTAATGGACCCTATTCAACCTACAGAATGGCGAATGGCTATGAGTAGCACAGATGTCTGTCCTGGGATCTTGGATCTTTCCTAATTTGCTGCACACAGTGGAGTAGGAGATAAGGTAAATATTCTGTGATATTTAAGAAAGGCTAAAACCTGTTGAACAGCAGATGGGAGTGAGGAATGAGAAAAACCTGAGAGAAGCTTCCCTGCAGACACCAATGTCAGTGAAGAAGGAGGCAGAGGAGGTGCTCCAGGTTTAGTGAGAGGGGCTGGGGGGAACAGGGGGCATTTGGAGTCAGCCAAGATCAGAACCCACTCATGCTGTGGTGTTTCCTGCTTTAAAATTTCTGCCTTTCCAGTAATTACGCATTTTTCATGCCAATGGCGACCTTCATTTATAAGGATGTTGCCGAAATTCCTTCAGTTGTCAGTAGAAAATCAAATCTATAAAGAACAGATGAATATCTACTTATAATAAGCAGTGTACATCCATCTAGATAACAAACCTTAAACTCCTGCTATTTTATTTCCAGTAAGTAAAATCTCCCTTTTCTAGATAGAACCAGAGAGTGTCATTGCTGTTGTCATTTTTATCCACTCTTGAAAGGGTGAAACTGCAATTGTAACTGTGGAATAGCAAAAAGAATATTTTCACTGACAGACCAGGCTGTTGTAGAATAGTGGTCATTGGCAGAAGACACACAATTTGGCAGCGGTTTGACTGGTTTTGCTGCTTCATTTTCCTTGTGTTTACATATCCAATTGCTTTTTGGCAGAAAATTAATAGCATACTGGGATGGATTTCTGCCTGATTTAAAAAGGTGTGACTGGAGTGAAATCATTAATGGTTTAATCCATCAATTATAAATCTGTCCTTCTTTAATCTAGGTTGCTCTTTATTTTTTATGATGGAAAAGCTGCTATTCCCCAAAAGGTTATTGTCTCTTCAAGATCCGGTTAGAGAAATACAGATCATCAGCTCACATACAAATGTTTCACAATAATCATAAAAAGAAGCTAATTTCCAGAATCTCCTAATCACCATGGTAACACACTGAGGCAAGCACAACTAAGAAGTGGAGGTACCCTGAAAGATTTTGTCTAAAAAGCAAAAGGTCATTTACGCTCTGACAATAGAAAGGATTTTTGTGGATATTTTCATGCCAGTGTTCAAGTCTATTTCCTTTTCCATGAAATGACTCTGGAATCAACATGTACTAGAAAATAAAAAAGTAGCCATTCCATTTCAAATATCCCACAGTATTAGGTTTTAAAATTTGACATGTAAAGCAGAATCTATCTTCTTCTTCCAGATGCAGACCCACAGACGTAAGGCCATATTCTTTGCAGAATGTCAAATAGAACCTAGTAATGCTAAATAAATCCTTTCCATTTGCTCTGAAAGTGAAAAAAAAAAAAACCAAACAAAACAGAACCAACAACTGCAAAGCCAACCAAATAAACAAACAAAAAAAAAAATTCAGAAGGATATTTGTCATGTCTTTGACACTTTCTGCTTCATCTTCTGAGGCTACACTTGTTGTGCTTGCAGCTTTGTGTGGCACAACTTGCATCCCAGCCAAGCAGCCTCTAAGAGTGTCTCTGTTTTCTGAAAGGTTGCCAATGGAATGGTCTTCAAAAATTTTTTACAGTATTGTGTGACTCATCTGAACAGAACACTTGTCAATGTTGCCAATGTGTCCTTGATGAAGAAACTCTCGTTTTGCTGTAAGAAATAATACAGTGTGTGCAAAAGAACCTGACTTCATTATGATGAGTTAACTGATTGTTGTATAAACCTTTACAAGCCTTTACTTTTTTGTTTTGTTTGGGTTTTTTTAACTCTGCAGACTATTTTCCATGAAAAATAGCTGAAATTTTTTAATGGGGATTTTGAAAAATTTTTATGGGAATTTTTTTTGTTGTTTTTATTTCTTTCTGTGTGAAATGGTATAGTCCAGTAAATTTGGAAGCCTGGAAATACAAGGATATAAGATTCCTGAGCAGTTTCTTCCCTTTTGGGTCACTCTCATTAGTAGCTTTTCTACAAGACAATGGTGTGACAGCAGCTGTGAGGTGGTCTCTCAGATACTCTCTGGGCAAAAGAAATTTTCAGGCCATTTTTCCATTTCTTCAGGGTGTGGATTGGAGGAGGAGGTTTGTAATTCATAGCTTACAGAGAGCTGAGCACTGCACACGTGCTTATGGCAAGTGACTTTATGTATTAAAAAATACTTAATGTGCAGTTCCTGCTAAAAAATAGATCATGCGCAATTGTAAATTATTGATAACATATTTTCTGTTGTCTGCTACATTTGCACCCCATCCACATCTTACCAAAACCCAAATACACCTATTTGAGAGCTAAAAAAGTAGGAAAAAGGTAATGACTGCAGCAGTTGCTATGCAGCTGGGCTCCCCAGATTGCATATACTCAGAAAACTTGCTCAGAACACTACTGTGTAATTTTTTTTAATGTTAATTGTTCTGAGAAAAGTACAGAAAGCAAAATATTCCTCATGCAAACACAGCAAAAGAAAGAATGCATGAAAAACCTATTGCTTTGCTGCAGCACAAAGTACTTCTATAATTTGTCCTACATTGTCTTTTCTCTGCCACTTCATGACCATCTTTAGCACCTGCAGGTCTTCCATTTCCTGCATTCCTCTACCCCTTACATGTTTGCTTCACTGCACTCTGCTATGAGCTCTCTGTGCTTCAGCACTGTGCTCATTATAGGGAGGGCTGGCACAGAGTGGCCCTTTCATTCATTCATGCCACAGCCCTGCCTCAGCCATGGAGTCACCTTGCAGACTGAGGACAACGTGAGCACAGAAAGCACTATGCCATTCTCAACACTACCTTCATTTCCTCAGCTTTCCTCCAGGAAATGAGTTTATTCTGTGGAATATTTGGGATTTGATAAGAAATTTTCTTTCTTCCTCTTCAGATTGTGAGCACAGACCAGAGTTTTAGTGTTTAGGATAAGCCAAAAAACATCTCGTAAAAATGCTTTTCACTTTTAGATATGTTTTGTTTTCTTGAATCTGACACCTATCTAGCACAACATCAAAAATCAGATAAACTGAATCAAAAGTTAAGCAGCAAACTAAGCGACTCCAAATTTCCCTTCTCCCCATTCTTTCTTCTCAGGCAGATTTGAATGATTAGTCATTTCAGATATGTCAGAAAATGAAAAACAGAAAAAATGTGTCCATGAACAATGAAATTGTGATAGAATTAATAGAAAATATCCTCATTTTTATAACTATTGTGTTTAAAATGAGGAAAAAAAGCTATAAATGCATGCAGGCAAAGTGATTCAAAAACTGTGGCTCATTAGTCAGGAAGAAAGTATGGAAAAAAATTCTAAAACAAACACTGAGAAAGTAGACAGGAAACAAGACAATGATTCCTGTATTTGTTAACAGATAGAGACAGTAGTGGAGCTACATCAGGAGTCCAAATTTATTTCAGATGGGAGGAGGTAAATGTTTTCGATCTGAACAGGTCACACTCGAGTCCTGCTGAACTCCAGGCTGACCTTCTTCAGCTCTCTTCCCTTTATGTACTACAGGCAAAGAACACAAAATATGTGTTGACAGCTTTTAGCAGTCACAGCTCGTCTGCTGGTAGAACTGAGTAATTCCACTGCAGGAAAAAAAAGCTTATTTAACTGGGCTTTTTACAAGTGTCTGAAAAAGCACAATCTCATTTCAAAGAAATTATAGTATGAAAATAAGTCATGTGGTTCCAGGCAGATGCACATGGACGGACTGGAGAACACAAGAAAATACTGAATAATATCAAAAAAATCAACCATCATGGAGTGCTGCCAGTGCATGTTCTGCCTTCAGGTACAAGGTTTTAGATACAATAAATATAATATTTATCATCTTGCACACAAGATAGCAACCTTCCAACAGATTCAATTAAACTTCATCTGAAAATTCAGTTCAGCTCAGTTCTGTTCTGTTCTATTCTATTCTATTCTATTCTATTTATTTGTTGTTTTTTTTTTTGGTTTTTTTTTTTTTTTTTTTTTTTTTATTTCAGACCATCTTTCTAGTATATAAAGGTTTTCCACAGTGTTTTAAATTATATGACTAACAACTCTCAGGTCTTTATTTTTTCTCCACTGCCCCCTGGGAAAGAAATACCTGTAATGATGTGACTTATTTTGTTATGTGTTCTTCTTTTCTTCAGATGCATGTTGCCAGGTATTGTTAGAGAAAGCACTTAGAGTGAGGAGTGGTGACATTTATGACAGTTCCGTGTTCCTGAAGTGAATTACTTTGCAGCCTTGGACTGCCCCCTGAAAATATTCCATTTTTCTCTCATTTGCTCCACTGTACCTGCAGACAGCTCCTTGCACCAAGGGACTAAAACTGTCAACCAAATTCTTCATCTCAAAGATTTAGGGGATGTTTTTTTCCGTAAGTATCCTAAGCCAAGAGTGGGAATACTTTGAAGAGAGCATGCAAGACCTTGAACTTCATTCTTTTTCTAACAAAAGGCAGTGTGGAGCAGAGTGCTACCTGTATGGCTCTGGAGATGTACTGTGGTAGCATATCCCATTTAGTATTTTTAAAGTATTGTAAACCTCATGCTCTGGCAGGCCAAATTGCCATAGAAAACTGAGAGGTGAGGAAAACGTGAAAACTCATAATCCATTTGGATGTGACACAGCCTTTTACTTGCAACTGGCATTATCTGAAGTTGAGACAATGTGGGTGTGAGAAATCCATATGCACTGAGAAGAAAACTTGCCTGTATTATGAATTTTCAAAATTTTAAAATATAATTTTAAAAAATATTAAAAATAAAATTGTCTCTTTTTTTCCCCCTTCTGTTTTTTAAGCTGTTAGGGTTTATTTATTACTAAAAGTAGCAGAACTAATTCTGTTACTCTTCCACTGATTTCATCTACACAAAGCTTCCAAGGGAAAAATATGTCTATTTTTATAAATATATATGTGTATATGTGTATATATATATAGTGCTCACACATGCAATCTGTGTATGTCTTTGTGTACAATGAGTAGGGAAAAGATGTATAAGGAAAGTAATATCTGAAACAAGCACAGTGATCAACTGGAACTGAAAACTTTGTCTCCAAGACCCTGCCTGTGTGATTCAGATTGAGGTACAGTAAACTAGAACCCAAACATATTTTTTTCCCAAAATTCTCTTCGGCTCTGAAATTTCCTTTTTTTCTGTTGCAAAGTGAAATCAGAAGTGAGAGCAGGAAAGAGCCAGTGAAATGACTTCTCCTCTGATCAACTGACCTCTTCTCACTTTGCCTGTTTTCATCTGATCTACTGGAAAAAATCAATGCACATGAGAGCAAAAATGTACCTATAAAAAAAGCTAAAGATAAACCTCGTTTTGTAGATTACAAAATATAAAATTTTTCCTCCTGTCTTTCCATCAGTCTCTGAATAAAAGGATTTTAGGACATTTGAAACCACTGTTAATTCTGCTGACTCAAAAGGAAGATGTTTCATTACTAGCTATTCATTTACACAACACTGATATAAATAACTGTACTGTGCAAATGATCACCAAAGCAGAATTGATGCTAAAATTTTATAATTTTATAACTCAAATGATCTAGACTTTAATATGAATGTAGTCACTTTTAGGTATCTTCATTTTCTGGCATGCTATTGGTTTTTAAGTGGATGCTCACCATCACATTTGGAAAACTCAATCCACCAAACTGATTACTTGAAAATGTTGATTGCTTATGAAAATGCAAACTTCTTACATATTTCCAAATGAAGAAGTGAAAACTACAGGAGTGACATAATTTACTTTCAAAGTCTATCTCAAAACAATTTCTCAGAGAAAACACATGAAACTGAGATAAGAGCTTAACTTTCAGCCAGAGTAGTTTTTTTTCTTGAGCTTGTAATTCAGGACAATTTTCTATAGATATAGTTTGCTTTCATCTATTTTTCTTCCATCTATTTTTCTTCAAGCAGGGCAAACTACCATTTAATCTAATCTGCCATATTTGTAAATTTCCTGTTGAAGGGTAAAAAAAAATAATCAAAAAGCTTTTGAATGCTGATAGTGTGGTAGTGTGTCCAGTTTTCTTCTGGGAGAGGTATCTCTAGAGATAAGGTGTCCACCACTTTACTCTGAAAGTGGGAGAAAAACAAAAGGCCCTTTAAGTGATAATTCTGTGTCACAAACACATTCTACTGGGTGCAAAGCTAGAAAGTCATAGATAGCCAAAGATGTAGATTATATCAAGCTAGGAACAAATTTGAGAGAACTTTACGCTCCCCATCCACTATTTCTGAAATAGTACTGCATTTTATCTCCAGATTTGCAAACCCTCCCAGCTGAGAAGGAATTCAGTGAACAGAACACCGCATGAAAAGAAGGAAGTCTTGTCCCCATTTTCACCTCTCCATTTGGACTAGATTTTCAACATTTTCAGGTTTTGAACATCCAGACTGCTTGGGAAAGTTCCAGAGGTTCTTTTAGAAGCATTTGAATGTACTTCCTAACTATGACCTTTGCTGAGTGTGGTATTTTCCTTTGATCTACCCTGGGTGGTCAAGCATTGGAAAAGGCTGCCCAGGGAAGTGATTGAGTCACCATCCTTTGAAGGATGGTGGGGGACGTGGTTTAGTGGGGGATTTGGCAGGGCTGGGTCATGAATATATGCAGGTCTGATAATGACAAAACAGAGAATCACAGAATTACAGAATCATAGAACCAATGAGGCTGGAAAAATTCTTTACTATTGTCAGATGGAACCCTTAGCCCAGCACTAACATCCACCATCAACATAATCTCCCTTTTCATGTCTTACATCCTCTTATAGAAGTCCCTAAACAGATTCGCTTGATCAATCCAACACTTTTTAGTTGCAAAGAACAAATTGATGGTTTGTCCCACATAAAAATGTCAGAACATGTGAAGTGCAAATACAGTCTTTAACCCAGTACTCCTGTCCCAAAAAAGTTTTTCAGTGAGTTTTAATTTAATTTGGTCCCAATTATATTTTACACAGCCAATTGACGCACATGTCTTTAAAAACATGTCAAAGATGCTGGTGTGAGATTATTTGTATCTACTGTCTACATGTTGTGATAGACAAATCTTTTACCATCTCTTCCCCACCCAAGATGAATAAAGTATTCAACTATGCCTACTCAATATTTTTCACATGAGTTACTTTCTTCTGATGTAATTTAAGATACATAAAAGAATCAAAAAAATCTTGGTACCAGCTTTAAGCCAATCATCAATGTTACAATTGGAAAAAAAAAAACACTAAATAGGTTGACATGATGGAAAATAAAACCAAATTTCTACAGGCCATCATGTCCCATGAGGCAAAGTGGATATAAAGTTCCCAGTTTAAGTCAAGACTGTGAAAATTATCCCTCATTATAGAGCACCATATGTAATATAATATATATTACTATATCAGCTGCTTAATTTTCTCATGATAGCATGTACTTTATGTCTGGGAACAGTGATGTCTGCCTGTTCCACAAGGAATGATGAGCCAGGAGCCCAACACTGCAGCAAAGTGAGTGGGAGCATGGACGTCTCACATGGAGAGCCAGGGACAGAAAATCAGGCTCAGACCCAGTTCAGGGATCACCCAGCATGTCTATTAGCCAAAAGATGACTCAGGTAAAACCAGAAAGTCAGAGCAGGAGATCCAGGTCAGAAAACCAGACATAGATGTGAATGCTGCCCATCAATAGATATTTCTGAGGCTTTCCATAGCTTTTGTCAGATTTTCTCTCATGTTGTTTTAATTTCATGATCACACTCTGTAAACTGTTTTGTTTCCAAAGTTAGCACATGAAATTGTTCAGTTCACATCACAATATCTGCAATAAAAACACGAGACTTGTATCACACCTCACTTCACACTGCAACTGAGGAGCTGTGAGCCACCAGCCTAAGAGACAGCCTTGTAGTGACACAAGATATGATTGGAATTCTCTGTCTGATATATAGCTTCACAAAATACAGAAGTGACTATAAACTGAAATACCAATTTTTCAAGAAGATGTGTTTCCTTCACTTGAAATTCATGTATCCAAAGAGATAATCTTTATGTTAGAACCCATGTATCATGCTACAAGAGTGCCCTGACCACCTTAGAGTGATCTAGAATAAATCTTCAGTCTCACTTTTAGAGATGTTTGATTTGGAATAATGTAGTTTGCATTGATCTTAAAGATGGTATTTTATAACCTAGTGATTAAGGAGTCTACACTGCTCTTATACTACTTTGATGCATTTCATCAAATGATTTTTCTCCTTTATGAGTCTATATATCTATATTTAAATTAGTTATGATCTTTTCACATTCATTTGATAGAAATTGGCCCTGTAAAGGGAGTGTTGAATTCTTCCTGAAATTCATATATTTATTTCTCCTATTAGAACAAGGACGGCCTAGAGTGATCAGCTCAGTGGAATTGTCAAATTCTGACATGATGATGCTGTGGCTTTACCCCAGCTGGCAGCTCAGTCCCATACAGCCACTTGTTTATATCCTCCCAAGGGAAGGGGAAGGGTAAAATAAAATTAATGAGTTTAAATAAAGGCAGTTTAACAGGTAAAGCAAAAGCTGTGCATGACAGCAAAGCAAGATAGGGATCATCACTTGCCATGAGCAGGCAGTTTTCAGATATTCCCATGAAATCAAGGCTCTGTTTTGCCTAATGATGTCTATTTTGCCCTTCTTCTGTCACCAGTTTTTATGCTGAGCATGATGCCATATGATGTGGGATATCACTCAGGGTCAGTCAGGGTTCTTCTGTCCTGGCTGAGTCTCCTCCCAACTCCATGTGTCCCTCCAGCCTTCTCACTGATGGGGTGGAGTGAGGAGTAGGAAAGGCCTTTACTCTCTGTAAATACTGCTCAGCAGTACTGAAAACATTCCTGTGTTATGAGCTGTGTTTTCAGTACAAATCCAAACCCAAATTAGGTACTGTGAAGAAAATTAACTTTGGATATTAACTTTGGAAGACCTTCTTTCAGGTTGCCTGTTCCAGGGTATATTTAGAAATTGATTAGAGTACAAAATAGCAATCATAGTTTTGTGATTTACTAGGGTTTGGTTTTGTTTTGTTTTTTTAATTATGAAAATGTATTTACTTTTTGTCTACTAATTTTTTGTATTTGCAGTGCCTTGAACCATGAGGCTCCAATACTCGAGACTCTGGCTGAATCCAAGGAAGAATTACATCAGCAGACAAGAAGCGAGAAGCAACACAGTTATCTTGACCACAAAAAGCAGATCACTGTTGAGACAACATAGTATATTCTGAGCCTGTTGCTGTGGTTTATACATTGGATTGCACTCACTTTTCTTTCCTTGATCCATACCATAGTCACCAGTAAAGCAGCATTCTCCAAAATGCTACAAATCTATATCTTATAAAACCACTAACAGCGCATAACCCCTAAAACCAGAAAGAGCATAATTAATTTTACTTATTGTTTTCCATGGTGCCCTCATTTCTGATAATGGGATTTAGTAACATAAAATTAATTTACTTGATCTCTAGGGAGTGCCCAGTTTTAGCCTGAGTGTTCCTGGACGTATACGAATGTGTGTGTGTGTGTGTGCATGTGTGTGTGTGTGATCCTGTGCAAATACTGCAAAAACAAGTTGCTTATCATCTACACCAGTCTACACCATTTGTAAGTATTTCTGTGACATTCCCATTGCAGGAGATTACATATACAATAAAACAAACAAGAGCTTTATTCTACCTGTTATGAGCCACTTCTCTCTCAGGAGTTACTGCCTGGCTATGAAATGGTTCACCCATGAAGCAGGTGAATTTAATATGATCAATTCCCTTCAATGTTAAATTTCTTCCGTAGCAAGAGAGATTCTAAATTCATGCTTAAGGTGAGGCAACAAAGATGCTTTACCTTAGTGTTCAGCAAGGCCAGACAGTCCTGTTGGAAGCCAATTATTAGGTAGTATTTCCACATCCAAGTAAACTAGGAAAAGTTAATGTACTTGGAAAAGGGAAAAAAATACCTGATTCAGTTCTCTACAGAAATCCCCAGGGACTAGAAAACATACACTTTCCTAACACTACTGTAATAGTCATCTTAAAAAAGGGAACATCCACTTAACAAAGTGAACTAAACTTCATTCATTATTACCAGGAGCTCCCAAACATCTAATTTCTTCACTCTGTTAGGAAATCGTGGAGGGCTAGCTTGGATCAGTTGTCAAATGTACACTCAGTTGGTCCCTCCTTTCCCTCACCTCTACCCCCTCCAACAGGACAGAGGAAGAAAAGTGGATGGAAAAGCTCATGGACTGACAAAAAGGTGAATTTCTTAATAGTTACTGCTGCGTGGAAAACAGATTCAATTTGTAAGAAACTAATTTAATTTAATGCCAATTAAAAGTCCTTTGAGTATTGAGAAATAAACAAAATAATAAAACAACACCCTGTTGCCATCCCTTTTTTAACATAGACTCCACCGCTTTGCTTATTCCAATAAAGAAGTAAGCAAATAAATTGTTCGGGGAGTGGAAAGCAAAAGGATGAACACTAAAAGAAGCAGAAAATTCAACTGGAAACTCTCTGTTCTTGTCTGCTTGATGCAGACTCAAGGTTTTTCTGAGGAATTACTCAGGATTTGGGCCGAGGAACTTGGAAGCAAGCCTCCATTTCATAAGCAATGAGGCCAGAGCACAAGCCTTGCGAGGAGGTGCTGAGGAATCTGGGGACATTCAGCCTGGAGAAGGGGAGGCTCGAGGAGAATCTTATCACTGTCTAGAAGTACCTGAAAGGTGGTTTTAGCCAGGTGTGGGGCAGTCTCTACTCCCAGATAACTATTGATAGGACAAAATGAAATGGCCTGAAGTTGGGGCCAAACCAGAGGATGTTTAGATTGGATTTTAAAAAAAGTTTTTCACACAAGGATTCTACACTATTGTAACAGACTGCCCAACGAAGTAGTGGAGTCGCTGTCACTATCAGACTAGGAACAGTGAATAATATAGCAACACACACACACGACTTCTTCTTGAGGCAGAAAGAAGTGGTTTATTAAAAAGCAACTGCACTTTTATAGGGTAGTTCGTGCAATACAGAATAGAAAAGGCTCATTGGTCCAAGAAAGGCAACATCTACTGAAAACATGTTTTTACCAAAACATCACGTAGCTCACGCATTGGTTTGTGATCAACATCAGGTGCTAATCTATGTTTTGACTCTTCCTTTTCTTGTTTATCTTTGAGAAAACCTCCAACCTGGGAAAGTCCGAGCTGGAACTGAGAAAGCCTCCATCCTGGGAAAATCTGAGCTGGAATTTTCCGTGAGCCTTCAGCAGTGTCCACAAGTCACCATCCCTGGAAGTGTTCAGAAAACATGTGAATTCGACACTTAAAGACATGGTTTAATGGTGAACACGGTGGTGCTGGGTTGACAGTTGGACTCTATGATCTTAAGAGTCCTTTCCAACCTTAGTGGTTTTATGATTCTGTGATTCAGTGACTCCACAACTTACAGCACAGAGTTTATCCTGTGATAATAGTGTGTGTGTTTAAGACACGCTTATGGACCCAAATCCAAGCACCTGATCTGTGTGTAAACTAATCTTCAGTACACATCACTTCTCCTGGATTTGCTTACTTCACCTCTAAGGTGTAAAAAAAAAAAAAAAAAAAAGGATAGTTGCCCGTGGCCAACTAGAAGTGAAGCAAAGTATGAAAGTATGATTTCCTTAATGGTTTTGGAAATTTGCTTCAGCTTTGACCTTTAGTACTCTTTAGTTTATGCCTTTGGAGTCACCCCTGAGCCATGTCTGATAATGCTTTCTGGTAGGAACAACTGCTATTTAAAATGTGAGCAGAATATCAGTTCCCTGGGCATGGAAACAGTCACAGTCTGCAACAACAAAAGCCTGGCCCACTAAAATTTCAGACAAGGACTTCAAAGAAAATTATCAATGCTTTTAAAAAGCATATTCTTAAATCTGTCTTATAAACGTTGACCTAAGATAAGCAAGCACAAAAGGAGGTCAGTCATTCCTGAGCCAAGGTATTTACTTACCACTTTATTTTAATATCTTCAGTTCTACAATATTCATCTAATAATTCCCTACTTCATCCTCTCAGGAATAACAGTGTTTTCCCTACATTTTTTATTCTTAATCTTTACTGTGACCCTGTCTCCCTTTTAGTGAATATTTACATGGCAGCTAACGGAACCTCATCCTTGACAGACAGACTTCCTATTAAAAGAAGAGAGAAAGGAAAAAAAGATTTCACAGAAAGACATACGTGCAAATCCGCCTTAATTTGTATGGTGTGCATCAGGCTATCACATATATATTATACACACATACACAAAGAAATAAAAATGATTGAAAACTGGTCAAGAAAAGGAGCTAGCAATGCTAAATTTTATAAAAATCTGTCAACCTAGCTGGCTTCTCATAGTGTACTAGGATCACTTCTGATGCATTTGCAGACTCTGAGCTGTCATTCAGGCAGAGATTGGGTGAAGATGCTGATGTCTTAGGAATAAATTCAAATTATTACTGTGATGGGGATGTGACCATTCCCATGCTCTCTTTGATAACGTTGCAGATATTGCAGTGACACACATTATCTTCCCAGCTGCTAACACATCTCAAGAGACAGAGGGGGAGGGGGAAAAAGTGCAACCCTATGCACAGGATTTTATCTAGAAAATTAAGTTTTCCTTGCTTTATTCTCAGCCAAACAAGTAGGCAGCCTGACTTTCATAGGAAATATCTTGTCCATCTGCCGACATGTATCTGTAGCACAAACATGCTAAAGATTAAAGGTTAGGTTTGGCTCTTATTCTTACAATGGAAAATGCTTTATTCAGCATTCAGTCCCACAGGAGTAAAGAGCATTGTAAGGGAATGTCCTCTAATGGAGGGAAAAAAGAATGTCATGTCGCTCAAGGCATACCCTCAGGAAATCAATTTGCCTCATAGGAGCTCCAAAGATGTGTCACTGAGTGCCAGAGGACATGCCTGTTATGTGTTTTGCGTAATCTAACACGGCTTTTATCTGATGTGTCTTGAGATCTTCCTACTCCTGTTAAACAAAAAATTCTAGGAGTAGAAATATCAGAGTTGTGTCAACGTGCTGTGAGCACGTGGGAGCAGGTCTGTCCTGAGAATACAAAATGCATCTGAGGAGATTTCTGAGCACCCTGCTCTGGTGCAAGATGTCCCAGCCCATGGCAGAAGGCTAGGAACTGGATGATCTTTAAAATCCCTTCCAACCCAAACCATTCTGTGATTCTGTGATTATTTTAGACCCTTAGTAGTGTTTGTTGGGGATGGAGTATTTCTGCTAAATCCTGTTTGGGAAGCCCATTGTTTTGTTCTCTTCTACCAAAGAGATATTCCTAGAGGATGTGTTGGACTGCCATGTCCACAAGACCGAGTTAATCGCCATGACTAGAGTAGATAAGAAAACAAACTGATAAGTGTGAAAATGCCCTTGCCCATGGATATCTAAGTCTATGGGATAGCCTAGAGTTAGAAACTTCCTGAGTAAAATCACAACCTAGAAAGTGAAATGGGAATTTTCATCAACTAGCAGAAATCCAGAGTTTAGCTTTTGAAAACGAATATATAAAAGAGTAACAAAATTTATTGAGGTCTTTATAAATTTATGGTGTTTTTTCAATTCTCATCAACATACAAAGATGTCATAATCTGGAAATATAACTGGTGTTGCTGAGACTCTGCAAAGAGACTAACATACTGAAAACAAGGAAAATCTGTCCCCATTTTTCTTTCTGTACTCTCCGTCTGTAATAACCTCTAACATTTCCTCATTTACTGCTTCCTCTGCATCCATTCTGAAAGATGTAACAGTCCTTGCAGTGACATTAAAAAACCCACAAAAACAAAACTAGACCAAAAAAAACCACACTAAAAAAAGACCAAAAATAAAAAAAAGAAACCCCAAGCAATCAATCAACCAAAAGCATACCCCACACATAATTTAAAACCCCTCTCTCAACATTTTTTCCCCCTGGTTGTCAGGACCTTAGAACTCCAAGTGGAAGAACATATTAATAAATATATGTAAATCTAAAAATAAGTCTGATAACAGGCAGTGTGTTTTTCTATTCCTTTACCAACCTAACAGAAAAATTATACTGTTACACCATTGTGAAACAAAAAAAAAACTACCTGTGTGCACAGGAGGAAGTTAAAAAATGAGTGTTGAAGAAAGTACACAGTGCTGATGCTTTTTAATTTATGAACACAGATACTACTATATCAAAGTAAACAACATCCTTTATGACTCTTAAACATGCACACTATTTCAGGTTGGTTTCAAACGAGTGTAAAGAGGGTAGCATTACTTCCAATGCTGCTTCACATCATTAAAGAAAACAATACTCAGAAACATCTATCAGCAGCTTTGCTTTCTGGCTTTCACTGGTGCATAGGCCTCTCGTCAATCAATAATGAAAGCAGCAGGGAATTTGCCACTTGTTAAAGAAAAGACTAAAACAAAACCAGCAAAAATGAGAAAGGGATCGTAAAAGAAAAACAAAAAAGATTCTAAGATTGCTTAAAGAAGTGTAAATGGTTTTCCTCTGCCATACTAATGATAATTCACAGCTGGGTGTCTAGAATAGAAAAAAAAATTGATGAACCAGGACAAACAAACTCCCTGTGGATGCCTTTGATGATTCCAATAATCTTTTGATGATTAAAGTGATAAAGGTAATATCATTGCTGAAATATTTTTAGACTTCTGTGAAGCATTAGATTTTGTAGTATACAGTATCTCTTTCTTAGGAAACTAAAACAATAATAAATCAACATGGTTGATATTAAATGGATGGGAATGTGATTACACCATGCATCAAAGGATTAATGCATTGTGTAGCTTTTTGCAGGCAGAGCTTTTGCTGACTATCTGATGAGATGCAGACTGAGTCTATTCATGGTCTGTGCTACAGGTCCTTATGATCTTCAGCTGCTGAATTTCCTCCCTATAGTTAGTGATCCTGAGCAGTAATTCTTAGGTAAAGTACTATGTTTCCTTTTCTGTATGTAGTCCAGGAAATAAGCTATGACATCCTCATGGAGATTTGCTAGAAGCCCTGGAAATAAGTCTTTCCATTGCAGAGCCAGGTTTTTACATTTTTTGATGATTTGGAGATTTTGTATATGCAAGAATGTTGGGGTGATTTAAGCCCATTGTCATGATTGAATCCCAGCCGTAACTGAGCCACTCACTAACAGTGGGATGGGAATAAAAATATGATCTCAATAATTTCCATTAGGCCTTAACCTTTGTGTAATGAGTTGGGAGTTTAACTGTCCCCTGGTCATACCAGGAGCTCTTACTCCAAGGTGGGAGTAGCACTGAGGGGAAGGGTGAGAGAGGGGATAATCAACCATCCCCTGAAAGCCTTGGAACATTCCCTACCTTAATCAAAGGCTAGGTGGAACAATACTATTGTACCTGGAGTTTTGGAAACTCTGGTCCCATTGTTACAGGAATTCTGGAAAAATTTCCAAGTATTTTAGAAACTCCAGTGGTAATCAACCTGAGGATAGAAGTTTTATGGATTACTAAACCCCATCATTTTGTGATCCTATAAAAAGCGGCCTTAAGTGAGGCTCTTCAAGGTCTCCTGGACCACAGGATGCAGGGCAGCACCTCCCTCCGAGCGGGACACCTCTCAAAACTTGCAAACTCTTGAATAGGTGATACTTGGTGAGCCATTGCCTGAAGCCAATGATGGGGCCTGGGATGATATCCCAAGTCCTTGAAGTTCATTAATCATAAGCCTGTTGAGAGATGCAAAGGCATCTGATGTGAACATTTCTGTGAACTTGAGGGAAATTTTTCACAATATATTTGTACAGTGTTTATGTCTGCATGTGAATTGATGTAAATACCTCATAACATGTATAGCATAAATATTGCCCTCCCAGATCTAAAACTGACACTGTTGGAATTGGAGTAAATTCTATTGATCGTCTTATAAAAATTAACTAAGTCAATTGATTAAGTGCTGCTAAATCCTTTAGACAGAAATCATTGGTCAAGTCTGAGTTTCAGTCTGAAAAGTGTGTCCACTCTGAAACTTGTCACTCAGTGGAAGGTTCTCCTTTGCCTTCTCCCCTTTTCACTCTTACCCTTTCCATCCTTAACCTTAATATATCCTGCCTCCACATAAATAATTTTAAATTTATTCTTATATGATTTTCCTCTGTATATTTCATCCATGTAGTAGGGAGAAGAGTAAACCTTGCCATTGAATTTTATTGTCCTTTTACAGATTTTTGTTAGACCTATTTTTCCTGATACCTTTACCAGTGATTTCTCTAAGCAGACCAAACAACTCATTTGCAACAAATTAGTGCAAGATGCTAAACCAGGATTCATGATAGTGTGTTTAGTTTGGGGGAATATTTGGAGAAAATCAAAGGAAATCACAGATGTGTTAACATATTCCACAGCAACTGCAAGGAAATAGATCTCACTGAAGGATAAAGAAGCAACATCTGCAGTAATGAGTAAGGGTTAAATGAATACTGTGTCATATCCAGTGTAAAGCAGTTGCAGGTCATGTTTAGGTACTTTGCCTATCATGTGAAAACCTCAAGAGGTATACTCTTTCTGCAGATGTCAGACAGCAGTAACCATAAAACCAAAGATAGATTTTAGTCTTTTGTCATTCCATACTGACAGTAAAAACAAACAAGGTGTGTGATACTCATTATTCATCCCACTACATTTAAAGATCTTCCCTTTGACACTGTAACTGTAATCCTGGCACACTACCTAGAGCTCTTCCACTGAAAGTCAAACTCTCCCAGAAAGGTGTCTTGGGTATATTGTGAAATGGGGCTACAGATATGTTCTATATTACAAGAACAGAGAAGTTGAGTCCAAGGTAGCAGATGAAAACCAGGGAAAGAAGAAGGGGAAAGTCCATTTAAAAATGAGTCTTCCCATATACATTTGCTCTTCTCTTAGTCCCATATGCATTGAAATTAAGAAGAGTCACCAGATTATTTATTTTTTTTATTTATTTGTTTTTATTTCAAAATAACTCCTGAAGAAAAGCTTCACAATTTATCCTTAAGGTATCTTTAAGGATAACCATACAGTGGAAAAAGAAAATTAATTATAGCTTGAATATCACTGTTCAAAATGTTTCTATTATTGGGAATTAATGATTACTGGATACCAGTATCAATAAATGTTCACATGTAGTCTAAAGCACTGTGCATGTATTTGTCTCAGAAGTGTAATTCTGTGGAAATCTTCTTTGTTTTTATGGGTTTGGCCTACAGCCAGCTTATTATAACTTCTTATCACGTTCCATCCTGCCAGCTGAATCATCATCTTATCAAATCTCAGGCTACAGCTGTAAATGAACAAATTCCTTCCAAGAAAATGTGGTTGTTCTTTTCCTACTCTTTTATTCTTGTAGCATCTCAAGGTTAAAGATGCACATAGTAACAGCGGAGAATTATCTTTTTGTTTCTTCTATTTCAATCTGCTTACCAATGATCACCAATAAAAATAAATGAAGAGGTATCGTTTTATAGCTGAAAATACGTTGAAGATCTTGAGCAGGCTTGCCTATGACAGGGACAGTTACTAAAAATGTTCAATGAAAATATATCAAACAGAAAAAATTCCAGTGAAAAACCCCAAAGAACACAGATTCATGAGAGGCTTGGCTGGTTTCTGGATCTTATGATATCTTAAACAAACAGAAAATTGTTAGTTTTTAATTTTTATAGAAAAATCTAGTAATAAATTTTGTGAATATAAGTAGTGAAAGCATAATTTGTTGATTCATCAATAACCCAAAAATAAAAGTGCAATTTGCAGCCAAAAAAAAAAACTTTAAAAAAATTCAAATAGAAAGGAAGTACTTTCTTCAAATTAAATAATTTAGCAAAAAAAAAAATCATTTTCCCAGTTTTGATACAATACTGCTCAAAGGATATTTTGAAGAAATATAACATTTCAAAGTGTTACATCCTAAGCATTTCTGTTTCAGAATGGAATTTATTTTATTTTACTTCAGAGCATACATGAAAAACAAAATATCAATCTCAAGATATTTATATAACTATTTAAATTCCATCATACTGAATTTTAAAATACAGAGGCAGGTTTAGTGCAAAAGATATCTGCTGTGTAATATCAGTAGTTTAAGGGTCAGATTTACATAAAAATTTTAGAGTGAAAGATGAAGACAAATATGGGACCTCCTGCTTCTGAGCACTTATTCATCTTAATATATTACACTGCAGGGAAAAAGTCTTCCTACTACAGTTACAGGATTATATAGAAGTTAGCTTTTGGATCCCTGTTTTGGAGACAGCAGAAAGTGTGAGCATGAACAAGGAGAAGAAATAGAAAGTATTTTCTCTTCTCCTTTCTATTTGGTGTGGTTACTAGAACTTTCCGACCCCTTCTACCATCTTCTTTGTTTGGCCTTGCGCAACAAACATGGAGCACAGATGAGAAAGTGTGCAGCAGAGGGAGGGTAGTAATTGTGCATGAAACTTTTTAGGAGGGAAAATACCAGATTTTAGAGGGGAAGGACTATGTGTTCTTAAGAGATTATAGGAACAGGCTGCCTCCAGGAGAGACATGACCTCACAAATGTCCCGGTGCAGAAGTTGAACTTGAGTGTTGCCCGTTTCTTCTACTGATCTTTATCAGAAAAATAAGTCTCTATTATTTGAAATCATCATGACTGCTACATGTTTTGACAAGACCAACTACTCTCCACAGGCTTCACCTACCTATGATTTAAGTACCTTTCCTCAGCTGGAAAGCTTTTATTAAAACTCAAGTGACACCAGACACAATTTTTCAGAGTCCAAATTCAGCTTCTCAGATACCTTGACACAGTTCTAATAATCCTATCTTTATTACACTGCTTAGGTAGAACAAGACTTATTTTTCCCCATAAAACCAATTACAATCCAACCAAGGTGTGTTCTTGTAATTAGATGCAGAACATCAGTACACCTCACAGTGACTGTCAGAGTAACCCTGCTGAGGTTGATGGTTTAGTTTGAATTTATATATGTGCATCTGAGCTCTGAATGTGATACTAAATAACTAAGCTTCTTGTGCTCTTAAGGAAAGCTCTACTGTTCAAATAAGAAAGGATATAGAAATGTGAACATATTGAAAAAGGCTGAAGTGGAAATAAGATACAGCAAAAACTGGTGTTTGTTTAAAGGCAGGAGTGGAAGATCATCAGTTCTGTACAGAACATCGAAGATAAACAGTCACATTGGAAATTTTGATCTGATCCCAAGACATTTACAGTATACTATGTGTAAAAAACAACAAAACAAAACAAAAACTACACACACACACACAAAATAAAAAAATAAAAACAAAAGCCTTCATCCACAGTTGACTTGTTTCATACATTTTCTGGGGCAATTATACCTTGTTTGCTATCATGGCATTTGTTTTCTTAGCCTACTCTAAGCTTTATCTTTAACATTTCAATGTGCCACAGGGCAAAATAAAACAGGTGATTTGAATCGATTATGGTTTTCTTTGAAAGGGCTAGAGAAGTGCAGACCATCAGTTACAGGTAAGGCCTGTTTTAAGGAGCCTGTCTCTCCCTGCTTTGGATGTTGATTCACTTCATTTCACTGTAATCAATTGCAACTCACATACTTAAGCTAAGCGACTAGACAAAACTCAGAACATGTTGGAGACAGTTGTCACAGGTTCGGTGGGTCTATCTCCTAATGGGGTTAGATTTCACACCTGCATGGAAAAACCGTAGAGTATACCAGAACTAGACATCTAATTTTCAGAATGGCAGAAGTCAGGCAAAAATGCCTACTCTCCATTTTTACTTTTAATTGTGACTTTGTGATGTTCATAAACACGAAACTGTGAGAGGCAAACTCTAGGTTATGTCTAACAGATGTTGAGTTCGTTTGTGCTGAGCCTTGTGGTTGCCATCCCGGTGGTGCTCTAATACATAAACTATAATTCTGTTTTAGTCCATAATAGTGTCATGAATCTACATGCAATTAAAAAGCAAGTGAAGGTCCAGGGTAGGTAGGATCTGTCCAGAGGGCTTGCACTCCCTTTTCCCCTGTGCTTCTAATAGATTCTTGAAACGCCATTTTATTGTCCTGTCTTTTTATCTGTATAGGGAAACCCACCCCCCCCCAAAAAAAAAAAGAGAAAAATAACAAAAAAAAAAAAAAAAAAACAAAAAACAAAAAACAAAAAAAACAAACCCAAAGCACAAACCAAAACTCTAAGTAAGATCCCTTCACTTCTTTGCTTGTCTTGCTCATTCACATGCAGACAAAATCTATTCATTTTATTTTTGGGCCAAAAATGAGCTACGTCTTGAACTCATAGAAAGTAGCATTGATCTATTCAAGCATTCAATAAAAAGGCTCCTAAGCCATTTTTAAATAGTGAAAAGATTCTGAAAGCTTTTGTAATGCTATCCAAAGAGGGATGAAACATCATATTCATGTGATATTCTATATGAAAATTCACTATGCAAAAGAAACATAGACTAAAGAATGTAAAGAAGAAGAGGAAACCTTGAACATTTGAAGCCTTCAAATTTTATGAGAAAGTGGCAGCCAAAACATCCCCTCCAACCTTTCACCTTCAGGGGAGAGGAAGGAAGCTGCAAAGGAAAAATCAAGTTGCTTGTGTTTCCTTAGATTTAGTGATATTGTGCGACTTTTAAGAAGACTGAAAAATAAATGTAAAGTGAAAAGTTGGTTTTTTCACAAAAATTATTTACAAGAACAAAGAGAAAAAATAATATATGTTGTTAGATGGATTCGTAGAGATTAGTTTTTCAATTAAATAATTCTTTTAGTGTTTGAGTTCTTGATCTGCATGCAAAGTGTAATTCAACTGAGTCTTTGATAACATTTGTTTTTCCTCAGATCACTGACAGCCTTTGCTTTAATGATACTATTTTCAAATAGATGGCTGATGTATTTAATAATAAATATTCCATGAAAATGGTTGTAATTCAGTATTGAAAGATAGGTTCTGTAAAGAGTTCTGTCTAGAAAAGATGGTTTAGAAAAATGTATCACATATCAAAGTCTGTTTGCTCTTTGCATGTTGCTGAATTATTGATAATTTTTCAAAGGAAATGCAGATAACAGATAGCCAGATATTATTTTTTTTTCTTCTGTGTTACAGAGGATAACTATTCCTGTAGCTTTCTGTGGAATTTCAGCTCAGACTATTATAATTTTGCTCATGGGACACCATCATATTCCCTGGAAAGAAAACTTTGCTTTTGGAAGCAGAATTTGACTAATAGTGTTTTTAGGTAAAGAAATGCAAGGGTATGAAAACTCTCCACAAGCTGAGGCTTGAGGATTGAAGATAAAAATATCTACCAAACTGATCTTAGAAACATCATTCATGATGCAGAAGCTGCTTAACTTTTTAGTCACCTTTAAGTCAGGGCTTTTACATATGATTTTCATGGTCTATGAAGCCAACAAAATAACAGCAAAACTTGACACAAAAGTTGGAATTTTTTTTTGCTTCCATTTTATATATTTAGCAGATCATTTTCTCATTTTGTTTTGTCAGAAGCATTATGTGGATATCTATACTGTTTTAACTATAGGAGTCATGTAGGAGTGTTTCATACTGACTGTGCTTTTCTTCTTCATAAGCTAAAAACCCCCAAAAAGACAGGATATGTAGTTAAATCTACCACATAAGATAGCAAAAGATCATTTACTAACTAAAAAATAACACATTTCCTAAAGAACTAAAATTATTTCCTAAGCAAGATATTGTTTAATTGTTAAGTCAGTTGTTAATATGATGGTCTTTGTTTTAAAGGAAATATTTTGTGGCCATAAGGTAAACTTTGATTGGTAGTATTGCAAATGACATTTAGTGGCTCAAAAGTCAGATTGAGGTAAACTCAAAGTTGAGAAGAAAGTTTTAAGAACCATTTTTTGGTTTTAGAATCATATTTTTAAAGGCTAAAAAATATGTACCTGCATATATATTTATATAATATATATTTAGACCCCTCCTTTAAATGCTTGAAATACTTTTTCATTTTGTGTGTTTGCTTTTGCAAATAGATTTTTGGATTTTTTTCTGACAATTTACTGGCCACGTTATTCAAAAATTTTGAAAGCAAGATAGACCTCAGAAGGGCTGTTACTTCGATGTTATTTTCACTTTGTTCATTGTGGTTGTTTGCATTCAAATTCTAACCAAATCCTGTGAGATCTTAGTCCAAAGATATGACATTTTTTTATTCTTCATAAATAGCTCTGGAATGCCTTTTCTTACAGTAATGGATTGTGGTGGAAGATTGTTCTCATGAAAGCATTTCTTCTTTTCTATAACTGTTCTCATTATAGCATTTTTTCTTTTCTATAGCATTAGAGAAGATATTAGATCCAGGACAGAAATTTTCCTTGCTCTAATGATGTCACTTCGATCTCTGCTGCATACAGCAAATGTATAAAAAGACAAAATTATTTTCATATTTCTTCAGGGGATTTGAATTGTAATTCTGCAAATAAATCAGGGATGGACTATTTTCTTTCCAAACACATTTGGCTCCAAATCTTCCTCTTGCATAAAACATTGTTCTATAATCTTTGTTTTGTAAGTTAAAATCATATCCAGTATTTGTCTACTCTTTACTGTTGACTGAGTTACTCTGGAAATCCAGATAGACATAATATTGCCTAAAAGCTTATGGAGAGTGCTCTAAGAAATAAAATCATGCAGTTCCTGAAAGTTCACCAAGGTAGACTGGTCAAGACAGGAATTAGACTCTATCTCATGAGCAATATTAGAAAAGCTTAGCCAAGAGGAACAAGCTTCTTATAATCTGCAGAAAAAAATCTTCCTCTGTTTGCAGAAATTGCTGAAGTTTTTTTTTTCTTTTTTTTTCTTTTTTTTTCTTTTTTTTTTTTTTAAATTTCTCTTTTTTTTTTTTTTTTTTTAATCTGTTGGGTTTTTTGGGCTTGAAAGGATTGCTTTTCTTCATCAGACTCACTTGGCATGCAAAACAATCTGCCAGCTGCCTCATGTCTTTGCTGGGCACATATCAAAAACCAGTTTGGGTGCCACCTGTTTGATTACTCATCTAGTGATGCCAATTCCTATTTTGCCTGAATGTGCTGTGAATGAAATAAAGAGAAACATAATATATTTTGTTTTTTCTAAAAGATTAAGTTGAAGAAGTGGCAGTTAAGGACAGCTGATCGAACTGAATATGTTGTCTCACCAGTTAAATAGCTATACTGAATTTGAAATGATGGACAACATAGTTTGGCTGATTATACCTGAACTTCTCAAACCTCAAATACTATTCTGAAGACCATGTCCTTTTTTTTTTTCAGTAGTCGAATTTTTCAACACAGTATGAAAAATGTCTGTGCATGCATGTGTTAATCATTATATATACACTTTCATTTTTATTTGCATGCATTTATATATAAGTGCAGATATCTTATAAATATGATAGTATTTTTGAGCAGTATTTGTATACTTGTTCAACTGAGTTACTTGCAGTGTTATCAGGAAAAAGAAAAACATAGAGAAATCTAAAAAGAACTTACATATATTCAAGTACATTATTAGAATAGGAAAGTCACTGTAACTTTAAAAATCCCTCTTCACTGTAAAGGGGAACTGTATTCAGTAGTTCAGGTTTAGATCCTTAGAATGCAGAAGTTGGATGATAGGAAAATTAAGCCTATTATTACTGGTACCAAAGAGACACAGGAAGATTGGACATATTTAAAGAAAGAGATTTTGAAAGCCCAAGGGCAGACTGGTCCTATGTACCATCAGAGGCAAAAAACAATTTAGAACTTAATGTGGACTCTTCTATAATGTGTTTCTATAAAGACACTATTAAAAAGAGCAGGGGCAAAGAAAACCTTCCCATTTTATTGGATGCAGATGGAAATAGAGTCACAAAGGATGAGGAAGGGGCTAAAGTATTTAATGCTTTCTTGACCTAGGTTGTCAAATAAAGATAACTGTTAGGGTCTTGAAAAAGTAAACAGGGATGAAGAGCAGAAAAGACACCATGATCCCGGAGGAAGTTATTAGTGACCTGCAGAGCCACTGAGATACTGACAAGTCTATGGGGATGGACAGGAATCCCTCAAGGGTGCTCAGGGAGCTGGCAGAAGAGATCACAAATCCGCTTTCTGTTCTTTATTATTAGTCCTGGCCAGTCAGAATATCCCAGATGACTGGAGGTGCCAAATGTGGCACCCATGCCCAAGAAGGGAGGAAGAGGTGATCTGCAGGCCTGTCAGCCTGACCTCGGGACCCTGCAAGTTTCTGGAGCAGATCATCGTGAGTGGGATCACACGGCCCATAGAGGACAGCTGAGGGATCAAGCCCTACCAATGTGGGTTTAGGAAAGGCAGGTCCTGTCTGAGCAACCTGATGTCCTTTGAGGTGTGGATGACTCACCTCAGGACTGAGGATAAAGCTGTGCATAGACTCTCTCTCTGGACTTGAGCAAAGCCTTTGACTCCATCTCCCACAGCACAGTCCTGAAAAAGCCTTCAGCCCAGGGCTTGGCCAGGTGCACTCTTTGCTGGGTTAAGAACTGTCAGGATGGCCATGTCCAGAGACTGGATGTGAATGGTGCTGCATCCAGTTAGCATCCAGTCAGTACTGGTGCCCCCCGTGCCCAGTCCTGTCCAGTGTCTGTCCTGCTGATGTGGCCAAGGACATCATGGGTACCTTCAGTAGTAAATTTATGACAACACCATGCTGGGTGGGAGTGTCAGCATGCAGAAAGGTAGGAAGGCTCTATGGGAGATGTGGCCAGGGGGGATGGATAGTGCAAGTCTGAGTTCCACAAAGAGCAGGGACTGGGTCCTGCCCTCATGTCCCAGCAAGGCCCTTGCAGTGCTCCATGCTGTGTGTACCCACCCCTGACAGCAGACGTGGGAAGAGATAAAGGAAATATTCTTGATTAAGATAAGCTGTTTTACAAACTATAAAAGACACACAAATCATGACAGAGGCAGAAGCCGTCTACACACACACACCCTGAAAGTGTTCAAGATGTCTACCTGGAGTCTGGACTCAAATCCATGATTACTTCCCTGAATATTAAGGGAAAGGATCTCAATGTGTGCCCTACCAACAATTCGATGTTAAGGTAGATTGAATCCTAATTTATAATATTCCTTCACTAGGTGTAACATTTATATGTACCTTTAACATCATGTTATATGTATCTACTAGTAATTTATCTTTTCTTGTTTATTCCTGTGTAGTATTAGTTTAAGTCTTATGTCTGTTTACTATCTTTTAAGTAAATAATTCATTCTATATAAGACCGAATAAAAGTGGGTTCAAGGTGCTGGCTGCCTCAAAAAAGCTGCTGCCTGTTACAAGAGGCCTCAGCAAAAGGCAAGGATTTATCTCAACCCTCACATCCATTTGTAAACACACTGGCGATAGAGTGGCAGGAAATTTGCTCAGCGGGAAAGGCTCTGGGGCTGCTGGTTGACACTGACCAAACGTGAGACAGCATGTGCCCATGTGGGCAAGAAGGCCAGTGGCATCCGGGCTTTCTGTGTCAGAACCAGTGTGGCCAGCAGGACCAGGGCGGTGATTGTCCCTCTGTGCTGAGCACAGGGGAGCCAAACCTTGAGTGCTGTGTGCAGACATGTGCCCCTGTTATGGCATGATTTGTGTAATATACCTCTGCACGAATTAAGGTGCCAACAAGACCATCTACCAGAATCAACAACAGGGATTTTATTTGCCAATAAATGGGAGGTAGAGAGATAGAAAAGACTAGAAAAGAAGAAAGTGAGAAGAAAAGGGGGGAGACTTGGGAGGAAGTGCACAAAGGGAGTGGAGAAATCAAGCAGAAGATAGACATCATGCTGAGCTCCAGCGGTGACCTGTCAATCCTTGGTCACAATGTGCCTCTTGAAGGTGAAGAGGCCTAGTGGTTCCTGTGGAGGCAGAGATGAGGGCCCCAGATTCTTCCTGGGTTAGTCCTTACCTTTTCTCCAGTCCATGTTGTGGGGATCCAGAGACACATTTTCCTAAATGACATAAGAAAGGAGAGTGTGTGTGCCCTCCTTTGCCTGCAATGCAGAAGTCCAAGGAAGATTTTTCAGCTCCTAATGCGGCCTCTGGCGATCGATCTGTCCAACCATGCATCAGTGCATCCGCTACAAGCCTCTTGTTCCTTTGCCTCTGGCAGCTTTGTAACGTGAGGATGAGCAGCCATCTCTTGGGATCCGCCTGGTGCAGGCAGCCGGGCTCATTCCTCTGGCTGTCCCCGGAGGCAGCTGAAGGAGAAAAGCCACCTCAGTGCCCGCC
>JANRMJ010000001.1:141050622-141069823 GCA_025584955.1 Alethe diademata | reverse complement strand
TTATCTCCACCCATGAGTTTTCCAGCTTTTACCCTTCTGATTCTCTCCCCAGTCCGACTGGTGGGGACTGAGAGACTGGCTGCCTGGGGCTTGGCTGCTGCCTGGGGTTACACCATGACAATAACAAACAGCATCCCATGGTTTGCAAGATCTATGATCCAAAGACAGATACTTCAGTAGAATACTTCTATCTGTTGGAGGACTTTTTTCTTTTTTTTTTTCCTAATATCTGCACAAACTATACACTGCTTCTTATAATTCTTCAAGCAAAATCCATGCTATATTAACTGAAGACAGAACGTTCCAGATCAGGCAAATATATATGTATGAGATAAGCATTGAATTAACAATATTCCTACAATACTAGCAGTTTCCAAGTTTCCAAGAACGTGACTCATCTACAAGTTATAAGGCACCTGTAGTAGCTGCTGCTCTTGGCAAAATGCTATACAGCTCTGAAGATGGTTTATGTTCACATACACACCAGAGTATGGATGTAAGAGTTATTAAGCTCCATTCATCTCCCTCTTTAGGAAATGCTAAATGCTTTTACTTCATTTGTGTCTCATATGCATCAATACAGAATTTGAAGGCAAAAAGCATATCCATTCTGAAGATCATCAATGTCTGTAGCCTCAGATTTGATCCCTTCTTTTTTTCTGCAAAGGATTAGGCTGGGTCTAGGTCTGCCTAGTTTGACCTGAGGTTAAGCTAAACATACACATCCAAAAAATACGGAAAAGTGCTGGACACTGATTTAGAAGTTGCCAAATGCGACAAACAACAGTGTGAGAAGCTGAAAAAAAGACAAAGAAAAATGAATGAATTTCACAGGTGATGTCCTTTGTGATGTATCCCGAATTGTCTATTCTGTTTATGTTGGGTATGGAGTTCTGCACCTTTAAGACTGGTTCTGAGAGCGAACGGGGGGAAAAGAAGTGCACAGTTTGTCCTCAGAAACTGCACTTGCTCCCCTGGATTTCCTTCCCCCAGACTATGTTCTCTGCAGCACAGACTGCCAGAGAGCTCTCTTTGCTTTTTAGTTATTTTTTAGCTATCTGAGGCAGAGAAGTTCCCCAGACGGTGGCTTTTTCTTTTTCTTTTCTTGAAACTGTTGAGCCCTGCTCTGGACTGAAAACACAGATGAACACTGGGAGCTCACACCCATGGCCCACCAGGGTCTGGGATGTGGCATTTTCCAGCAGAGGAGGGAGTGAGAGAGACTGAGCGAGCTGAGCAGCACTCCACAAGGACTTTCTGAATTTGCCATGTCTTCAGAACAGCAAAAGGCTTTATTGTTTAATATTATTCATTTTTATACTTGTTTATTTTATTTTTGAATACTTTGTTTGTTAAATAAACTTTTTTTTTTCCCACTATTCTCCAAGGAAATCTTTTCCAAAACCAGTTGGGGGAGACGCCACTTGAATCTGCTTTCTAGAGGGACCTCTTTGGAAGTTTCACCCTAAATTTGCCCTAATCCAGGACAGGCTGTTAATGATAGAATCACAGAATGGTTTGGGCTGGAAAGGGCCTTAAAGGTCATCTAGTTCCAAACCCTGTGCCATGGACAGGGATACCTTCCACTAGACTAGGTTTCTCAAAACTCCATCCAACCTGGCCCTGAACACTTCCAGGAATGCGGTATCCACAGCCTCTCTTGGCAACTTTGACAATTCCTCACCACTCTCACAGTGAATAATTTTTTCCTAATATCTAATTTAAATTTACCCTTCTTCATCTTGAAGCCATTCCCTGACAGGCAGATCGAGCATCATGGTATCATTGTGTTGATCATGGTGTAAAATGCAGAGCTCCAGCATTTCAGTGCCCATCTCTCCATGCTTTCATAATGTACTTATTTTTTTTCTTTCCTTCAGGATTTAAGTCCAAGGAGGTTACTTAATTCTGAGCAATAGTTCATAAATTAATGTTAACCATCTAAACTGACCTAGTTGCATATTTGTTCTGTAGTCAGTGGAGTAATATAAGAACTAAAGAGCAATCCATCTGAGATAATATGGCCAATACACAGGCAATAAATCTTCAACTGAATGTTCTTCTTTCATTGTACACATCAGAATTATGGACACAATGGGATGCAGGATGAAACTAGGCTGGTTGTATATATGTGTGCATATACAAATACATATACAGGTAATATAGTCCCTCTTTGGTACTTCATATTGAATCCATTTCTTCTTTTTTATTACAGAAAATATATGGACACCAGTATTCATGAAACACATAATGGATATTATTCATTGGAGATCACAGTCAAGTTTAAAGTTTTTTCCTTCAAGTTTTGTGTTAGAATCAATTTAATTATATATATACTGCTACTACTACTAGACTTGGATTATACATCATATGTCAGGTCATAGTCATAGAGCAATTGTGTTGCAAGGCATTAGCCTCAAGCTGCAGCAGCTGCTTAAAGCTGAGAAGTTATAATGAAAATTGGTATAGGATTACTTTTCCTTCTGACTGCCCCCAACAAGCCTCTGCAATTTATTTGCAAATCACTGTCATATTCCTTGTCTTGAGACTGGAAATTCTGCCAGCTGCTCTTCAACATGTCTAGTAATATCAGAAATTTTCTACAGCCCTATATTTGCTGTCATATAAAGACTGCATGGAGAAAGCAATAGCTCAGAGATGCATTTTTAGGGTGGCTCCACATCCTTACTACCAAGAACTTTGGACTAATCCTGTGTGTACTGTAAATAAAAAATTGAGAATATAAAGAGCCCCTTGTATCTTAGAGATAAAAAGTGATCAGCAATTGTCAGTGTATTGAAACCAACTTCAAAAATTATTCTCAATATAATTTCAGACAATAACTTTTCTTTAGTGCAGTGGAAAGAAAGAGATGATCAGAAAATTTGTGATCTCCATTTGGCCTCAGAATAATGTATTCTTGCTTTCCTTCACTGTAAGGAAGACCCAAAAATGGCAGCATGCTAAGAATTATAAAACTAGAAGTGTTTTAAGTGACTGAATTGTATCAAGAAATATCTGTACATCTCTTACTCAAAAAGATAACTTTCATTCTACATTAATGAACTCTTTCATGTGCTGTCCATGATTTCTGGCCCACCAACAAAAGAACTGTGACTACAAGTAATTTTAAAGTCATATACTTTCTTTCTGTACTTTCAGTAGTAATCCAATCTCTTGGCCTTGAGCAAATAACCTTGACCCCAGCGCATTTTAAGTGAACCATACAGCAAATATAAGACCATAATTACAGTAAAATAACAAATTTACAATAAAATAAACTTCAGAGTTTTGCTGTCCAAGCCTTACTGTGCTATCCATATCTATCTTCATTAGTCTGAAAAGCTCCTTGCAACATCAAGGACAGCTTAGGAGAGGGAGGCTACTAAATTATTTGCAATATTACAAAAATGACATATTACAGCACTGTGCCTTTGAACACATAAAAGAGCCTGGGAAGAATTTTAGACATAGGTGTCTGTATATATAAGTACAGAGTTTTGACTTTAGTTGTGTGATCATAATATTTTCCTAAACACTATAGTTCTATAGTGTAGTATGCTAAAAGCAACCCACTGTTGGTTAGGTTAAAGGAATATATTTGAGATACGTTCATTTTGTAGCCTGAAAAAACTTCAATTCTCTTTTATCTGAATACTATCAGAAAAAATAATAAAAAAAACCCAACCAAAAAAAACCAAAAAACCAAAAAACAAAAACCAAAACCAAAAACAAAAACATAAAAAAAAAAAAAGAGCACTCTTCATTATCTGGAATTAGTCACTGGAAACAGAGTACATCCTCACCAGTTAGAGCATGTCCTTTTCCAAGCCTGATTACACAGCAGAATGACTATGAAATGGAAACATTAAAACAATGAAATTGTGATATTTGTTTTTGAGTTTTCCATGGTTCTGAACTCCAAGTCAATGCTGCTGAAGAGGATTGTGTTACCTGTCACTGCACAATCTAGCTTTTGCATATCACTCATGAAATACTGAAAAAGAAGACAAAACACCAGTGTTTATTGGCACAACAGATCCATTTGCTGAAAGCATAAATATTTATGATCAGTCCATGGCTAACACTGTGACAAAGTATGTCTCTGAAACAATAAAGTTTTGTGCTTTGAAGAGATGGGGCTGTCTTCCCAACAGAGACTAAAACCTGGGCACTGAAATATGTGCAGACAGATCTTGAATTCTGACCCAGAAAGGTACCTCTTCAAAGAAACTGCCACAGGTTTGGGAATTTGCTCTCACAACTGGCACAATGTTTTTTAAATTGTAATATATGAGCTCCTGGCATTGAAACAATGTGGATTATATATACATGCACACAAGTTAATTGCTAGGCAGTGGGTTATGTTCTCTAGCAGTTTGTACATTTGTTACTGTTATTTGCTCTTTCTATTATGACAAAACACAGAGCCTGCATCTGAAAGCAATACCATGCTAGGTAATAGTAAGGCATAATAACAGGCTGCTTCAGAGAATTTACAATTAAAGAATTAGATAGTGAAGAACAAAACTATGATATTTAAAACCACTTTCCTGAAAAATGTACAGCCTTTTAAGTTGTTTTTTAATCCTTACCAAACAGTTCAGTTATTTCATAATTTTTTGTTTCTTCCTTTGTACTTTCATTTCAATGTTCTTGGAGAAAATTATTTTTCTAAGAGAAATTTAAGATTTTTTGTTCTTAGCCCATTCAAGCTGCTGAAACAAAAGGTGACCTAGGTTCAGTATAGATTCGCAATTAAATTTCCAAAATGTAGAATTCATAAAATCAAAGAATGTTTTGAGTGAGAAAGGGTCTTAAAAACCATGAGCAGGGAGGTCATTCACCAGATCAGGCAGCTCAGAAGCCCATCCAACTTGGACTTGAAGACTCCCAGGGATGGGATGTCCACAACTTCTCTGAGTAACTTGTTCCAGTGCTTCATCACCCTCCAGGTGAATAATTTCTTCCTAACATTAGGTCTAAAACCTGCTCTCTGTCAATTTAAAACCATTGCCCCTTGTCCTCATGTTCTGCTTGTGTAAAAAGTCCCTCTCCTTCCTTTTAATAAGCCCCCTTAATGTATGCTGTGGTTTCAGTCAAGACTGGGTTAATTTTTGCACTTGCTAGGAGGAGATATGGCTAAAATAAAGAGATTATTTTATAGCCATCACATAATTGAGGGGATGGGGAATATTTCTCTCATCTCCTAGAAGAAGTAGTTCCTTTCAGTCAATAAAACTTGGTGAGAGAAGCTGTCTGGCATTGTTTATTGTCACAGGCCTTTTGTGTAAATATTTTTTCTTATACTTTTTGTTATTAATATTGTTTATGTTGCTGTTCATTCACTTATCTTGCTTCATTTCCAGTAAATATTTCTTACCTCTGCCTTTTGTGCTTCCAATTGGATAGGGAAACAGCTTGTGGTTTTAGCCACAGTACTAAACTGGAAAATACCGTTCCTAAACAAAGACTTCCAAGGTACTGGATGGCTTCAATAAGGTTCTCCCAGAGCCTTCTCTTCCCCAGGCTGAACAACCCCAGCTTTTTCAGCCTATCTCCATAGCAGAGGTGCTCTAGTCCTCTGAGCATCTTTGTGGCCTCCTCTGGACTAACCCTAACAACTCCTGATCTCTCCTGTTCTGAGGATCCCAGACCTGGATGTAGTACACCAGGTAAGATGTCATAAGAGAAAGAGACCATGTGTTGCTAAAGGTACCTGTGGATACTTAAGACATTTAAGTTGAGCTGGAAGAAAATATTTGACACCTACAGAAGAAATACATCCTTCTGCAACAGCAGCTTGCAGCCAGTCAGGATATAGAGTATTTTATAAGGTACTGGGTGTATATCTTTGAGAAGCTGAATGGCTGATCTACCTGTCTGTCTCTGTTGTAAGCTACTCTTGGGCTACTTAATACAATCAATAGAACTTATTGAGCTTTTCAGATCACCCAAAGGTAGACAAATAGAACATGAATTGTGTACTAAATTATCTAATGCTATTTGGCATGCCCTGTGCATCTTATCTGCTTCCCAAAGTGTGATCCAGAAGGATGTGTGTCTCCTAAATTTCCTGTGTTGGGTCCTTGAGTCCTGCTGAAGATTTCTGAGGGCACATTAGGATAACAGAATTGAGCCCATGTGAGTGCAATACTTGAATGGATTTTCCCCCTTTGCTGTACTGTCACGATATCCACTGACTGAAAGTGGGTTTAGAGACACCTAATACCTTTATAGATACCCAAATCTAGAGATCAGCCAGAATCCCTCCCTTTGTGTCTCATCTAAATCCTTAACATCAAAACTAACAGGACTAATCCAGAATACAACAAAGACCTCTATTTTAAATTAATACACATTTTAAAAAAACCCAAAAAACTAACAAAAAAACTAACAAAAAATCAACAACAACAACAACAAAAAAAACCAACCAAAAAAACCCCAAGAGAACAAACCCCCAACAAGTTTGGTTTTTTGTGCAATAGGTAGATACTTAGAATCCTGTCTTCAGATGAAGCAGATCAACATTTTATTCACCTCACCTCAGATATTCAAAATAGTATTACTTCTTTCCTGAAACATGTTCTTACTAGCAGTCTGCAGAGTGCTGTGAGATCTAAGAAGGAAAAATACAGTTTTAGTACCCTCCTGTTTATGCTGTTTAAGTAAAATTGAATGAGACACAGAAATAAGGAGTATGCCTTGACAGTATCCAAATGTCTCAGCTTTCAAGCAGAGGAAGACTGCTCAGATTTCTGCCCGTGAACAGCTTCTTTAGTTTATATTTCACATCCACTTGCTATGTATAAATAATTATTGATAGATCACCTAAACAAATCAGGTCTTGTTTTGTGAGAGCTTCTGCCCTCTATTTTTAGATTAGCATTTTAACATAAGCACTTCCCAGAATGTTCTGTAAATGACAGCATCCTTGCTTCCCTCCAAAATCCTCTTTCCTTCTCTAAGGCAGGAATCAACACTCGTTGCAGAGCTTTTAAAGCTATGTATGTATGCTCGTTAATTCCTTAGCCAATGTGTCCTTAAGTAATTCTGTCTTTTTGTTTTCTTTTGTTTTCAAGAGAGCACATGGATTTTGCTCTCTTTCCTTTATTCAGATGCTACTTTTCATTAAAGTATGCTTTAGCTGATGTTAGTAACAAACTGTAAATATCTAACAAATTGACAGATAGTTCTAATATTTGGTACTTTAAAAATGAATGAAGAATTTAAATAATTTTTTTTTCAAAAAAGAACATACTTAAACTTGTCCTGTGTGTTGAGTTTAAGCCCTTACACTTTTCATATCCAACTGACTATTTTAATCACTTGGAGACAGAGAACTTTTCTTTATTTCTGTCTTCTCACCACCTGTCCCAATTTTCTGCAGAATAATCTTGCAGTAACTGAGGGCTGAATTATGCTCTGCCTTCGGAAAACTTAGAAGCTGGTGGTTAGAAAAAATTCCAGGCATTAGAGAATTTTAAATCTGAAACCCTTTGATATGAAACTGGAACTAAATCACAGTCCTGTAACCACTCAGGTGTTAGAAAAACATGTGGGTGGTTTTGCTGCCTTCATAGAGAGTAAAAATTGAAAAAGAGAGCAGATGATATTCTTTTCATGCAATCTGTCCATTCAGAACAATTCCAGACACTATCAAAATATTTCAAAATCACTGAATCCCTCAAGTATTTTCAAAGGCAAAATCTAGTTTTTGGATCCTTTTCAGTTTAGAGCTATACAGCTCTGCCAATACTGAACCCGTGTGGATATAGCTCTTAATATCTGGGAAATTTTCATCTTGAGGATGTGAAATAAAATGTGTAGTATAGAAGAATTGCAGTTTGAAAGTAGAATATGGAATATAGATAAATTTGTTTCCTTGTCTTTTGATTGTATTTTTCTTGCTTTCTCATTTTGTCTTGGTCTTCTGTCCCAAACACCACAATGATCAGATTAGATAAATTAAATTATGTTATCTACATCTTTAGTCATATTAATACCACCTGGAATAATTTAATCTTGAAAATGCCCGCCAGCAAATGCATTTTTCCAAGGAAGTCTGTATATAAATCTATTTCTGTCAATACAGTTAAATTGGAATGATAAACTTGATGATTGCTGCTAGTGAGGTCATTGAAACTGTGTTATCTTGTGTGTGTATCATGGATTTACCTCTCTGATGCTGCTTTAGACATCTTGATAGCTTGGATCCTGCAGATAAAGATTTGATCTAGGGACTTAGGAGTATTGATTTGACAAATCTTAAAATCTGTCCCTTATTGATGTATTTCAGTGAGGGGAAGATTCTGCTTGGAATCCAGGAATCTTCTGTTGTGCGAGCTCACTTCTTCCCCTTGCCAAATACAACCTGGCGGATGTTCATTGCCTCAGGAACTGACTAATGTACCAGATGAAGGGTGCATGTGACAGCATGTCAGCTACAAGGAGAAGAAAAATAGAAAAGGAAATGATTTGGAATAAATAATCATTTTCATTCAAGTGTATAGGAGTATGTGGCAGAGAATGAACAAATAGACATATTGTAAGGCAAAAGGGAATGAGGGAAATTAGCTTTGATATTCCCATGTCAGTAATAATTTTCTGGAATATTTTATTGTTGTTTTGAACTCAGATAGGAATGTCTTACAGACAACACGTGCAAGTGAGAAAAGCATGCCAGATCTGTGAGTCTACATATACCACATGTATTGAAGGAGACCCCTAAAAATGCTCAAAGGTTTTGCTGTTAAAAATGCAGAGCTCTGACCTATGTTTGTTCCTGCTGATGCCGAGAAGCTCAGTGTTGCAGTGGTTGAGTTTATTCTGACATCTAAGAGATTATACCTGTCAAGCTACGGTGACCATATACTTAGAAAAGCTGTACTTCTGTTTTAGAGGCATATTGCTATATGAGAAGGAAGTTCTCTAAACAAGTCAAGTGTTTAAAACTTGATCCTTCACGTAAAAGAGTAAAGCAAGACCATCTTCCAATGTTTGCAGAATGTTATCAACTATCTTTACCTTGCAGAGCAGTCAACTGAACAGACCAATAGATTATCCAGAGACTGAACAAGCAGTAAATTAATTTCTCTGTAGGACAGAGTTCCTGGAGAGATTTACATACTGAATTAGCAAATTCACTGATCTGGCAATCCAACATGTTGTGCATTTAAATTCATTATGCAGGTTTTCTTTCTTTGTATTTATATTTTCAAAATGAATGATTATGGCTTTTTCAGATGTGAAATTTTTTTGTAAGCTAAGAGAATTTTGGTCTAGGAAGTAGAGAACAGGACTGGGAGCAGAGAGTATTGATTTTTTTCCCACCTGAAATAAATACCTCAATTATAGTTTCTAGTTAAGGTTTTACTTGCTTCTCACAAAGTCCAAAAAAATGTATCTACCTGTCTGTACAAAAAAAGTAGCAGACTGAAGAAGGAAAGGGAATCTCTGGGAAACACGCAGTAATTTCTTGGTTTCTTTGTAGCCAAATACTTTAACACAGTAACAAAGGGAGATATTTAGTAATTCCCTCATGCCTTTTCAAGGGAATTTTCAGGCAAGTTGGCTGGATCGGGATTTGCAAAATAGGACTAACTTTGTGTGTTGGGTTGGCTTGGGCTGTCAAAGCGGTGCCCACCAAGCTGATCTATCACTCCACCTTTTTGCAGGCCAGAGGGGAAAAAATGCAATGTAAAAGATCATAGATCAGGACAAAGACAAGGAAATCACTCACCGATTTCTATCACAGGCAAATCACACTTGAGTTGAGAGGGTTAATTTAATTTATTTCCAATTAATAACATAGTAGGTCAGTGAGAAACAAGAATAAAGTGAAAAGTGCCTTACCCTTCTTCACGTGAATTTTCTTCTAACTCATTGACCTTGTTCCCTCCAAGCAGTGCAGAGGGAAAGGGAGAGCAGGTTAGAGACAGTTTATAGCATTTAATCTGTACTGTTTTTTCTTCCTCATGCTTTTCTACTGTTTCAGCTTGGGGCTCATGCCAGGAGACACTGTCCTGCACAAACTGCTCCAGCACTGGCACTTCCCATTGCTGCAGTTTCCCCAAACCACTCCAGCTTGGGTCCATTCCACAGTGTGCAGTCCTTCACTTATTTGACACCTTTGTCCTTCCTGTCTATTCATCTTTTAGCACCACTCTTCCTTCTTATTGAACCTCAGTGATACAGTCCTTTGGAGATAAAGCCCATCATAGGATACAAAACAGAAATTTGCATAAATTCTTTGGCTGAGAAAGCCACTAAGCCAAAGAGTTCTGCAACTTGGAAATACAGTTGTGACTTATATTACTGTATGCTCTGCTCTTATATCTTTATTGAGTTCCTACAACTGCCTAACACCCTTAGCTGGTGTCTCTGTGCTATGCTGTTCCATACTTTTTTGATTTGGGAAAAAAGAGATTTGTGTGGCAGAAGGAAGAAAAAGTCAATGTGTCAGTGCGAGTCTGCATTGACAGACTTTTTCATGATAGGTTAGTGTTTGTAATGTATTTTTTCTGGATTTCTGTTCAGAGCTTAGAAGCAGAGGACACACATGCTGCAGTTCTTGAACTAGAACTCCAAAATGTCAATAATTTTACTCCACATAACCTTGGAAAAATGATCAGTAATTGTGGCATGACAATAGGTGCCAAGGAGTAACATGGATAGTGAAACTAGATAGAAAGAAAAAGTCACAATAGAAAGTCTGATTACATGCATCTGCTTTCTCCCTTCCCATCTGCTGATGGTAATTATCTGCAGTATGGATCTGTTTAGATGTGAAAATCTCAAGACAAGTGGAAAAGGCTGGGCTAGATCTTTTGATATTGCAAACCATCAAGTGACTCTGATATATTTTATCAAGTCAGAGGCTACCTCACAATCTTCATCTTTTACTCTAATGTTGAAGATATTTGTGACAAAAATCAGTTCTCACTCTTACCATGCACCAAATAATCTAGTGACTACATGGCACAGGAATGGAAAGGTTAAAAGCAAATTCTAGTTTTGAGGATTCTGCTACGTGTCTATGCAGCATTGAGAGATGTCCAATGCATAGCTGACTTATTATCAAGAAAATGAACGTCTCGTGGGAGGTAAGGAGGAAAACAGATGAAGATCAAGATGTGATGTTGAGATGAACTGCTTATAAGCTGTCATGTCAAGTGTTTATGTAATTCAAAAATACAGAACAAAGAAAGAAAAAATACTGAGCTCCTTTCTTAACAGAAAAGGAGATATGGATATAAGAGATGGACGATTGGAAGGTTATTACTCCTTTCCATTGCAATACCTGGAGAAAGGTCTGGCTGAATATTGAGCTAGATTAACAAGTGTGTGGAAAGATGTTTGGCATCCAGCACAAAGCATAAGATGTAATACAAACTTATCTTCAACCCCAAACAAGCATCTGTGTGTGTATTTACTTATTTTTCACTGTTTAATGAAGTGAAAAGAGAATTATTTATTGAATACATTCAGCTTGAGATATCACAATCACAAAATCATCACAGAAGTACAGAATGGTTTGGGTTGGAAGGGATCTTAAAGAACATCTTGTTCCAACCCCTCTGCCATGGCCGGGGCACCTTCCACTAGACCTCAAAGCTTCATCCAACCTGGCCTGAACATTGTCAGAGACAGCTTCCAGTGCTGTCCAGACCCATTCCAGTGTTTCACCACTCTGAACACAGAATTTCTTCCCAATATCTATTCTAAAACATACTCTCTGTCACTTTGAAACTATTGGCACCTGTCCTGTCACTACATGCTCTTGTACATACTTTTTCTCAGTCTTTCCTGTGGGTTCTCTTTGGGTACAAAAAGACCCCAATCAAATCACTGAACTCTTTCCTAGACTGAACAATCCCAATTCTCTTAGACTTTTCTTGTAGAGACCTACTCCATCCCTCTTATCATTTAGGTGGTCCATGCTCATAACTGATTGAGAGCAACCCTGTGGTAAAGCACTTTGGCATTCTGACAGATGAGAGGCTGGGCATAAGCTGGCAATGTGCGCTCCCAGGCCAGAAAGTCAAATGCGTCAGAAGCAGTGTGGCCAGCAAAGAGAGCCAAGTCCAGCCTTTTTAATCTTTTGAACCTTCAAATAAAAATATCTATACGATGTCAATAAAGAACTCAGCTGCAGCATTCCTCTGCCACCAGCTAGGATTGCAATTCCTACACAAGCTACCTCTCCTGTGAAGTCTTCTGACCCCTAAACCTGATGGTATGAGAGATATTCAAAGATATGCTGGGAACTGACAAATTAATGTTCACTCCTACCCTTTTCTAATTCAGGTTAATTATCCAGGACTGGTAAATTTCAAATAAATGGAATTCATCTTGCCTCATTTTAGCCACCTTTAAATTAGGTAGTGGAGTTATTAATCTAGTTTCTATACATAATCAGTAGAGTATATGAGAGCTTCCATCAGAAAGTGATTCATGATGTCTGTCTGGAACATCTTTTTCAGAAAATACTTCTTGTTCTCCATTGACTATAGAAAGAAGCATAGGCAGCAAGTTAAGGAATAACTGCCAATTTCTGAATGCTTAAATCAGGTGGCTATGTCTGCACACCACCTTGAAAGTTAGGTTGTACCACTGTGCCTTGCTAAGTGGGGTGTGTGACAGTAAAGAGACCAGTAAAGAGTGCTATAGAAAACTGTGAAATGAGTCCAAACTGTGGTTTAATAGCAACTTGAATTCTTAGCTGGTTGTTGGTTTACAGAGTTTTGTCTCTACTGCGTCAGTGAAAATAGATTTTTGTTTGTTATTCCAAATATGCTACTCTCACAACTCAAACTCACTAAGAAATTGTATCCTCTCTGGTATCCATCCCCTTACCTCAACACTTTACCTGCAATAATTGAATCTCAGCAGAGCATCATAATATCATTGTTGAGATCAATAAACTCAGTTGAATGGCACATTAACTTTCTTGTGAACTGAATATTAAGAAAATAGTTGTATTAGCTGCATTTGACAGTAACTGATAGTGCAGATATTTGCATAATTGGTAGCTAAGTGGTGCCATAGTAATCTGCTCTGCTCTGCCCAGTCCTGCTTGTATATAATAAAAGCAGAGTCAAACCCAACACTCCATATATTATTTGAGCAAAACCCCTCCTGCAAGTTCTCCCAAGACTCTTTTTACACAGAGCACTGTGCATGGGGTATTTATCTGTGCACATAAGATTTACTCCCCTCAAGTTGCTGCCCGGTTCCTTTCCTGAAGAAAAAACACTAAAAGGTAGATACAAATTCATGCTGTGTGTCTCCAGTTAACAGGGGATCAAGCAGAAGTGGCGCACATCCTGTCCTTGCAGGGCTGCCTTCAGGACAACGTTTGGGAAGATCCACAGGAGCACATATCTGCAGATTCTCTCCACTGTGTCCGTGTCTCTTGTACTGGAGAGCCAAGAAGCAGACACAGAGCTCCATGCACAGCCTCACCACTGCTGAGCAGACAGGAAGTGAGGGACTGAACTAAATTTTGAGTAGATGCTGTTCCTGGGAGTAAGGATGAAAGAAACATTGAGAGAAATAGAAATCAGAGGAAAAATGAATCATCAAAGGTGTTCTGAGCTGTTTTGGCCTTAAAAGAGACAACTTGGTTGAGTAAATACAGAAGATGAATTAAAAAAACACCACCATGACAAAAAACTATGATGTATTCTGAAATTTGGTCAAAATAATTTATCATGCTTGGTGCAATCAATTAAGTGCTCCACTTTTCAGGAGGAAAAAAAGTATATATAATTAGTTGATTCACATGAAAATTGCAACCACAGTTTGAATTTTATGCCAACCAGGGTAAACTGGATCAATAAATTGAACTTCCTGGGAAGATATAGGGAAAGTGAACCTTTCCACTAGCTGCTGCTGTTACTAGGTTGGTTTTATTATAATTTCTCAATTAGACCTATACAGGATGAGGCTAGAGAGCAAAACTGCCCGTTAGATATCTAATCAACACTGTAAACCCAAATCCAACATTTCAATCACAGTAGGACCCATTTAACAACCCTCTCACCTGGATTAATTATTAGAAGAATCTGATTTGTGAAATCTCAATACTGTCATGCATTATGGTTGAATAAATCCAACAGCTGAAACTTCAAGAGTAGAAGTAAAATGTAGTATAAACATAGGCTCAAATATTGCATAACTATAACCATGACATTAATTTTGTTAATAAATAAAGATGACTGAAAATAAGATTTCATTTTCACATGAAATTTTAATTTTTTAGAGTTTAAGAGACTTATTTTTCATCTTGAACCAAGGAAAACAGTGAAAATTTTGAGTTTCATATGAAAATAAAATTTATCTTGCAATTATTTTCATTTGTTTTCTGCACCTCCTTCTCTCCCACCATTTTATCATTTTTCTCCTCTTTATTTTGGATTTTAGAAAGAAGTAAAGGAAAGAATTGAGCAAAGGAAGAAGGAAAAAAGGGGGAGGGAAAACAGCTAAAGAGAGAGAATGGAAAGAAGAGAACGAGAAAGAAGAAGAAAGAAAAGAGAGAGAAAGAGGGAATCATTATTGCAAATTTTATTAGTTTCATTCATCATTTTTTCTTCTCAAGCTATAAATAGCTGCACAAATAAAAAATGTTAAAACAGTTTATGTGCTTTATGTACACGCTTCACATGTACACATTGTATTTTTGGGTTATAAGCAGAAACAAATTATTTGGGAGCACAATGGATTTTCTTGAAACATTCAGACTTCCAGACTTCCTGACTTCTCAAAATCCCTATTTTCAGGATAATTTTTCATGGGAAAAAAAATCTGGTCATTCTGGATGCTAATGTGAAATAGTATTTGGATGGATAAAATCAATTTATTAATAAATTTGAGACTCTTTTTCTGTTACAATTATGAAGGAGCTTATAAACACACATATATCCATGTATCAATATATTCAATTTTCCCTTGCATGACAAAAGTGTTGTACAACTTAATGACAGCCTGGAATTCAAGGTTTCAGGTAACAGCTTTGTTATTGCATTCTTTATTTTGGAGTGCCTGTTTTCAGACTGCTCATCTATTCCTCAACAAGCAACTGGCCAGAACAATATATTAATGAAATATGTCAATTTTTTTTTCTGTGAATCTCCTTTAATTTTAAATATATGTGCAAGCCTCTCCTTTGTGTAAAGAGGCAGATTATTCACATTGACATGTATTTCTGGGGAGCATAGTTGGAAACATAATACTTTTAAAATTAGACATTTTAATTAGATTAAATTAGTGCTGTTGTTCTTCTAGTTACAGTTATATAGAATAATTCTGAAAATAAAAGAAAGGTTTTTGTTATTTTTGCATTGCACTGGACTTTGATATAGATATCAGTTTCCTGGAGGCTATAAATCAGCACAATGCACTTCTGCTGTTCTGTCATTTATAACCTAAATTTTGCATTCACCTCATATACTGTCCTGCTGTACTTTTTTGCACCTATATAGTTTATAATCCCATTTCTTGATTAAATTTAGAAATTAGTTCCTGTATGATTTTAAAAAAATGTATTCTTTCAATTCAGCATTTAAATCAACTCAGAAATTTTAGTTAATCCTTTGCATATTTTATACCATTCAAGATCTTTCTATACTGCACACAAGAGATTTGTGATATTAAGAAAGCACTATAATTACTTCTATCAGTTAACAGCTTTATAGTTAAATGGCAGCTAAATTATTGAGAGATACTGCTTAGTGCTGTGGGGATAACATAAACTGAAATACTAGAAAATGCTCCTCTCACCTATTCCTCACTGACAGATTTGTTCTTCTGCAAAGCAGATCCATTATGATCTGGTCAAAACTAAAGGCATTTACCTTTATCAAATGAAGGTTGGAGATCTTAAAAGCAGACAGGTAGTAATAGGTAAACACAGCTAGATGAAATAAAAACCAATCTGAGTCAAATCTACCAGAAACCTAGAAGAAATACAAGAGAATTTCATGCTTTAGAATACTTCTAAAGAAATATTAAGAAACTGCATGATCTTTATAGGATTATGACTTAATTAATAGCCCAAATGCCTCAAGTAAAGAGTTGCATCAACAATAAGTGAGCTCTAGAACTAATGTGCCCATTTACATCCCCTTCCCTCTCTGAGCTCCTCTGTGGGTCTGCATAGGAGCTTCCATCACATACCATCGTACATTCTTTTGCTGCAATAATTTTTCAGACACACTTTACCCGGTCTGTCTGGCATTGTAAACATATGGATTCTTAAGTTAAGGATAATGATTATATCTTAGTATGTTTGTTTATTAAATACTTTTATTGCAAGATGATGGAGGGGAAAAAAAACCCAACCTGCCAGTGAAATACAATAATAAGTTAAATCCAAGCCAACCCTGTAATAAAATAAAACAGCATTTTATAGCCGTTCACTGCTTTGGTCCAGCTGGCATGAATTGAGATAACTCCGTTGATGCCAATTTATAGCAGATAATGAGCAATTTTAGTCTTTCAAGCAAAGAAGAAAGAGAAATGAGATGTAGAAAATGAAGGGAAGACGACTTTCGGGATGTAATATGTCAGAAAAAAAGAAAGGCAAAGTCCAGGAACTTGATACAGAGGACAGTGGCATCTGTCAGTAAAAAGTTCTTGCACTGTTTCAAGGTGTCCTAGCAAGGTGTTGTGGTGAGTGCCAACAGCAAAGCACTCGAGGGTAGCCCTCGTTTATGCAAAAGTACTCCTATCCCAAATGAGAAACAGAGACCATATGTTATTACATCTACAAAGGAGTTCTCTGCATGTGCAGATGTGTGGATATGTGTTTGGGTTATTCCTATTTAATGACAGAGATTTTGTTAACCACTCTCTCGACAGACACACAGTTTAGTGGCCAGCCTTCAGCACAGATCACCATCAATGAACTGTGTAACTTTTTACAGACTGAGAGCACAACCTGAATGGAAATCTGCAATAAAACACTAAACTAATATTAAATGGCATAGGTTTTCATCTAATGCAAATACTCTAGTTTAAACCACTTGAGGATATGAAATGCTGTCTCTAGAACAGGCAGCTACTTTCCAGATTGATAACATTTTAAAATCTGTGCATGAAAGAGAGGAACAAGGAATAGGTAAGGTCAATTTGACTCTTCAACACATCTCTTTTGTATATTGGTGGAACTAAAGACTGCTGAAATATAAAAGCATATCAAAATTGTTATTTTTGTATTTTGTTTTTTTTTCTTAATAATTCTTTATTTTCAAAGCATACTTGCAAATATATCTACTAATTGCAAAAACAGTTTCAAACTAAATACGAAAATACATGATCTGTGTTCATGAATGTGCTTTAATTGTCCCACCACTGTATTCTCACTGTGTGTGATGGAAAAATGCCTTATAAGTGAAGGCAAACAACAAAATACTTCAAGCAGTTATTAGACATTCAAAGAAAATTTGTCTTTGATTATTATAAGGAATTGCAAGTCACCTATGGCCACAGATTTCCAGTGATAAAATTTTCCCTGGGCAGCTCTTATTATCCTTCATATTAAGTTTAATAACTATCTGTGAGTACTAAGTTATGAGATTTATTTGATTTAGGTGGACTTCCTAATTCACTTAGACTTCTGTACTCATTGGTCATTAGAATACTTCACAGCAGATGAGGCTTAGTCTGGCACTTAGCAATTTTAGAACGTATTACCAGGGTAATGAATATTGTTTCTGTTTCATCCCTGTCCTTTTCTCCATTTATTATGATTTCACCTCTTATGATCTGTCTGATGTTGCATTTTCCACAGTATCTCCATCCTTACCTGGAAGCATCATGATCATGGAGGGAAAACCTTTGTGTTGTAATATAACAAATTTAACACTACTTAGTTCAACTTTTTTAAGGTAACTACTAGAACATAACAAAAAAGCCAAATTATTTTTGGTGTTAACTTCACTTGTGCAATTTAGAGTTTTTATGAGGCAATTTGCACAAAAATGGAATATCTGCTTTATACTAGAATTGGCTTCAAAAGATCCCAAATCAACAAATCTTGTTACCCAATCATCTCCTGAGTACTCATATTAAGTTTCAGAAAGCTCAGAAATATGGCAGAGATTTAGAACAAGTGAATATTTATCTAAAATACTATAGTAGAAAATGAGATCTTCCTCATTTTATTATATTTTGTTGTTAATACTTTCTTATTCATCCCATCAGGAAACAGAAAAAAATTTAGCAAAATAATAAAATCTTTCCTTTACCTCTCTCTTCTCTGAAATAATACATCCTGAATAAGTAAAATAGCCACATCTAGCAAAATTTGTGAAAATGATCTGGAGTTTAAAGAATATAAATGGCATAAAAAAACCGCAAGGGAAAAAAAAATCAAAGGAAATTCTCCAACAGGAAAGAATATTGAAAACAGCACGTAGAAAATATACATGTGATATGACAAACTGAATGTTATACTTTCATGGACACTAGTTAAACAAAAAACAGCTTAAAAAAACTCTAAAACTAGAAAAAAAGAGGGTAAGATCACAATTAATTGATTAATAGCATGAAGGAGAACCCAGATCAAATCCCAAAGCAAGTTTTCTCTCATTAATTTAATCAGACATGTTCATGACAAAGGAAATGTGGATTTTATTACTGGAGGGCAGTGAAGGTTTAATTTCATATCCAGTGAAGTCAATGAAACCTTTGTTATTAGCATAAGTAAAGAAGTAGGAATGTGGAGTTTACATTGATAAACTGCATAACTTTTTCCTTTCAGAAAAGGTAAGAAAACTCTTGGTTCTTTAACAGTGTATAGGAAGATTAAGCTCTAGCAAAAAGGGTTGAAAACAATTTGGTCCATGCAGAGGGAAATCTCACAACATGCCCAGAGGCCAGCAGCAGGAGACTTTACCTGTCAGTGTCTACAGCTCTGCAGTGCTACACTGGGAATGCCACTAAGAGATTTAAAGTGTTTCTACATCCATTTGCACCAAGTGATACCTTCAAGCTATGTATACATTTTATTTCAGGATTTTTCCAGCCACGGATTGATTCTCTTTTCTTAAATACCTAAGGCAGAAGTTAATGGTAATGCAAAATCTCCCCATATTTTTGTTTTTATTTTTTAGAGAAAGGAAAAAAAATTTCCAGAAACCTAAACAAAAACACTGCAAAATCTCCAAACTCCCCAAATGAAAAACCAAACCAAACC